>PVJC01004741.1:11535-62537 GCA_004026665.1 Murina feae
TCTTCCCACACGCCCAAGCCCCTTTCCCCCTGTGAATTGTCAGTCCACTCCCTTTCTATGCCCCTGATTCTATTCTATTCACCAGTTTATTCTGTTCATCAGACTTTTTTTATTCACTTGATTTTTAGGTTCACTTGCTGATAGATATATATTTGTTGTTCATAATTTTTATCTTTACTTTTTCTTCTTCTTCCTCTTCTCAAAGGATACCTTTCAGCATTTCCTATAATACTGGTTGGGTGGTGATATCTCATTGTTTTTGCAATGAGCTCACTGCTTGGTTTATCCTATTTCGTGCAAACAAGTCAGAGATATGTTTATATCACAAATAAACTGCCTTCCAAGTGCCTTCACACTGAATTTGGATTTGAATGGTGCTAAATGTGTTTTCACATTTGGCTATTGTGGTTAATATGACCATTCACAGCATGTTTCCATATATCTTCATAACAAATGAAAACATAATTAGCCCCTATTCAAAAATAATTTGTTTTTAAAGTCCACTGATTTCTAAACGTGTCCCCTATTTTAAGAACTCCAGTCAGGAAAACATTCAAATTTATGGAATGCATAAATTCAGCACAAACTCATTTCAAAATCTCTTTACTGTACCCTAGGCTGTTCACTTCAGGGGGCATTCACACAACTGGATTCTGTAACACATTTAAAATGTTATTCACTTTGCAATAATCAGACACAACCCTTATGGGATGTAGTAGCACCTCCATGAAGGTGATTACCTCACTGTCAGGTGATTATTTTCGGGTCTGCTCTCAGGCTCACCCTGAGTTTTTTAACGAGCTTTATCAGATTTACCTTTGTTTCCTTAGTGCCTTAAACACTGGTGTCTAACGCTGTAATTAGTGAATTCTTCCACATCTTTGCATCCCTTGAGATTCTTATTACATTGTCAGGACACCCCCAAATATTTATTAAATGAATATCCTTGCTGTAGAAAGGCAGATAATTCAATATTATGATGTATGGGTACTGCATGGCTGTGGAAGGGGAATGAAGGGTTTGAAGGTTCCTTGGATATTTCTTCTTGTTATAAAATAAGAGTGACCTTTGCAACTCCATTTAGGTTCAGCTGCTTCTGAATTACAAGGTGTTCCTCCAGGAAAGGCCATTTCCCGTGGTCTGCTCACCCCCAGGAGACCACAGAAGTTCGCTGTAGAACATATTACATTTCTTGACCACTGAGGGCTGCCAGATGGAGTTTTATGATGGTCTCCAGCGCTGGAAGGAATTACCGTCAGGAATTACCATCAGGAAGGTTCAGCTCGTTACTTCTGGTCTTCACCAGCGATTGTCGGTGGTAGTGGCCTTTCTGCAGCACACGCCGCCTCCACAGCCGTGTCCCCTGCTCCCTTCCTCTTCCCAGAGAAGCAGAGTTGAGCCTGGCAGCAGAGGGGGCCCGAGACATCAGTCAGCAGGAACCTGTGGAACTGGGTGACTGTGGCATGAATTCAAAGAAAATGGTCTCTCCTCTGTATGTAAGCTTTGCTGTGTAAGTTTTATATATAACCAAATATTGACTTTTACAAAGTTGTTAATTACTGGGAGAGAAGTATAAAGTACAGTCATATAGTCTATGTTAATGAGTGCACCCGTGTGTGTGTGTGTGTGTGTGTGTGTGTGTGTGTACGTATCTACAAGTTAGATTCCAACACTTGGCCAAAACCCCTCCACAGACTGGGAAAGACACAGTGCCTGGGATGATTTCCACTCAGGATCCCGACTCTCCCTACAAACTAACGGCACAGTGTGTCACCAAAGGGAATGGACAGGCAGACACGGCTCCTGTGACAGGTGAACGTGGGCTGTTGTGAATTGCCAGGTGCTAGGCCAGTGGTCTGGTTTCTCTGATGCCATGCAGCCTGTGTGCAGGCAGGCGTTCACTGCCCCTTCCTTCCCTACGATCCCTCTCCTCATCATGGTCATGGAGGTGGGTAGAAGGCTTAGCATGGAATCTATGTCACTGATTCCTTCCTTAGGTCATTCCAATTATCCATACCACCTTACTATATTGACTTCATTGTATTTAATTCCAGTTTTCAACTTCCAGGAGACCTTAAGGGAGCGAATCATAAAATCTTCCAAGATGACCAGTCAGACTATAAAAAGGACCCCTTATTCATGAAGATGTGTAATGGTGGAGTTTATGTCTGAGCCACAGTCCAATCCCGGCGTCTCTGGGTCCTGTCAGTTCCATGTACTGTGACACTGCACACGGGTGTTTTCTGCGGGGACTGCCTTTGCTCTGCCTTGCCACTCAGTGTGGCCACGGTGCTTTGCACAGCGAACTGGAATCGTTGCACACATCATATCGTGTCCTGAACACAACCATCTATTTTAAACGAGAAACAGTCAGTGAGGCAGGCCCACGTGGAGAAACATGGAGGGAGAACCACAGCTCCCAACTCTGGGGCGTTATGTTGGGACCAGGAAGCGAATTGACAACGTGACAGACATTTCTCCTTTCAGTCCTGCCGGCTGGTGAGCACTTCATCGCAAACCACTGCCTAAGCACAGCCCTGCATACTTGCCCTCACCCAGCCCAAGTTAGCCTCTTGGAGCTAGCTGCATGGTTTCAACAGACTGTCAGCCAGTTTGCTGCTTCTGCTCCCCAAGAGCTGCATTTCAAAAAAACTTTGTATCATTCTTTCCCCATTTCCAATTTCTCTTCTTCTAATTGCTGTCAAAGAAAATGTTTTGCTTTAGACATTCCCTCTTTCTTCTAGCCCCCCTGTTCCCAATAACCCTATACTGTATAGGGGAAGTACCGAAACAAGAAAACCAGAATGATTTTGTCTAGAACAATTCCGAATTTAAAAACTGTGTGAGTTTTCCATGTGGGATGGCTTCCATGAGGACGGGGTGGGTTCCTTTAATGAGAGTCCCAGGCTCTGGCTGGCTCCTGAAATACTGGCAGGCAGAAGGGTGGGGTGCGGTGAGGGACTTCTCAGCTGGAAGAGGACAAATTGGTCGCCTCCTTTGCTCCTGCAGCCAGTGGTGCCAGGTGGTGGAAGTGCTGTCTGCTTCTCTGCAGGGCTCGGAGGCTGCCTGCCAGCTCGCTCACGCCGATGTCCACTTCAGTCGTAACTCACATCCACATCCCAGTCGCCAGCAGTCTCTGCAGGGCCCTGTGCTCTGAATTTGAAGCATCATTCCTCTCCTGCGATCCTTTCTGATTCTTGGTTGGACGGCTTGCAGCTTTCCTTGCCTGCCAGCATCTCTCCTGAGCAGCCCTGACGCCAGCCTGGCCCCACGCCCAGCCCACAGCAGCCTTTCTGCAGAGCTAACAGGCTCCCCTGCTGCAAACGTGGACAAGGTTTGAGTCTGAAACAGCCGTGACACAGTCACAGCCGCAAAGCGTCTCCCTTCCCTTTCACTGACCCAGCTCTTAGAGGACAAGACAGAGGCCACCCTTTCGGATCCCCTTCCTGCCAACCGCTACTTTTGCGTGGGGTCCTCAGAACCTCTGTCGCTTAGAGGTTGTGAAGTGGCTCTTTCGAACCAGGGCCTGTGCTTTGGTTGGTCTCACTTTCCTGTCTGCCTCCCTCCTCCCACCTGCTTTGATTACAAGAGGGATTAACACAGACAAATGAAGAAAAAATGTCACCCGGCCCCATTCAGAGTAAATTGGTGCCAAAGTCTGAATAATTTCTAAGTAAGTCCTTTCAGTAAGGAAGAGCTTTCCTCACCTTGAAAAGCTGAGCAGGTACTGTCCCCATAGGTTGTCCCCGTTCTGCTAAGATGGAGGGAGCGCTCATCTACGAGGGGCACCCACCTCCCGGAGGTCGCATACAGAGTGCAAAAGGTATTCCCAACAACAAAATACAAAGGTTTGGGATGATCTCCTTTTGACATAAACCGTGGCGTTTCGAAGCTATTCTGCGGCATCACGTTTGCTCTCTTGCATTCTAACGCGGTTTCCTGAGAGAGCTAGGACACTGACAGCCAATTGGAAAGGGAGCACGCCATACATGGGATTGTCAACCTTCATGTGTTCTGTGGCCCCAAGCACAGTGGTCTAGAATTCAATTAGCATCATCCTGAAAACCACCTGTCCTACAGCACTACTTCCTGAAGCTCAATGTGCCAGGACGTCTCACTCATTAAAACAGCCCTGTGGTTTGGGCTTTGGGGTGAAGGAGAGTGATTCATCTGACTGGAGTCTTCAGGGCCTGGTGTTCCCTCATCCTTTCAGGGGTCACAGACCTGCAGAGGCCATGCTCGCGATGCCCTGGGCGGCTCTGGGCTGGGTGGAGAAGTGCCTGCAGTGCTCACCTACACTTGTGAGTGGTAGGAACCTGGCACAGGTGGGGTTAGGAAGTCCGTCCTCAAGGCACCTGAGCCGGGTTCAGCATCTCCATCAGCAGCCAGCTGACATTCTCCCTGCCTACCTGGCTCCTCCACCTCAACTGGGTGAGAAGTCAACTGGGAAAAGAGGTCAGATTTTGAAAATGTGTTTCTGCCAACACACGGTTTCGGTTCCCTGTGTTCTCCACACGTGTCAGGATTTTGGTTTTCTTTGATTGTGGGTCTTGGTTCAGACAGAGAAGGGGGCTGTCTGCATGGTGTCCAGGCACAGGCTGCTGGAGTTATTACCTCCTTGGAATCCGAAGTGCAAAGTAAAATTTTGTATAAAGATGCCGCTAGGTTTACTAGACATGGTGTCTGTACAAAGTTAATTCAGGGCTTTTCTTACTGTGAAGTCAGTGAAGCCTCCTCATAAAATCCAACTTTTTCAGGAGCAAACTTCATGTCATGAAACCAGCAAGGTACTACCCCGCTTCTCTCACCTGCTCGCCCCCGACCTCGGCAAGTCTCTCCCTTCCAGCGGACCTGGGGCCTTTTCTACCCAATTAGGGGCCTGGTCCCGGTTCTCAGGTGCTACCATTGTCTGACTTACTGGCTGAACCAAAGACCAAGTCACAGGACGTAGACACAGACGTCGGTCACTTAGCCTTCCCATGCCACTGCCCTCGGCCTCAGAGGTGCTCAGCCCCTCCTTCTGTGGAGAAGCTGTCCATTTCACAGATCAGGACACAAAGAGGTTTTGAGTGAGGTTCCCAAGGGCACCCAGCCGTATGGGGTGGAGCTGGATTTAACCTGATTGTCCCTTAGGTTTCTAAAACTCAGTGGCCTAAAACCATACTGCAGTCTCTGTCCCACTCCTCTCCATCCCTGCACACACCCCGAGGCCTCGCCCAGTCACACGATTCCTCAGGGGCTCCCGCAGCTGCAAACAACTCAGCTGGGAAGACCCAGGCCCTCCGCAGCCGCTGATGCCTCTCCTTCCAGCGGACACACCTCCTCCCCGTCCTTTCCTCACGCTGTTCCAGTCCTCCGAGGCTGCTTCCAGACCTGCATGTCAAACTTGCCCTCCTCTGGCAAGGCTTTCCTCTTCCCTGGTTTCATCAGGTTCCCCCACCCTTCACTTTCCCACGCTCTGCCCGTGACGCCATTCTCACAGCAAAGGCCCCTGTAGCTGATGCCTTGCTCTCCTGGGGGGTGCTTGTTTCCTGGCCCTCTAGGGATTCCAGGCATGGGGACCCCAATCTGCAGGCCTGAAGTGCCTGAGCCTTCCTGCCCTCCTATGGTTGAGGCTCAGATGTATCCCTTCTAGTGGGGACGAGGTTCTGATGGGAGGAAGGCCCGTCGCTGCACAGCTGCCTCCATGTCCTGGGCATTCCGGCTTCCTGTCTCCTGGCATTGGGGCCCAAGTGACACTCCATGGGTGCTGCCGGCCAACACGGGCATTTAAGGGAAGCATCCCAGTCACTCCAGCTTCTCAGTCTCGATAAATGAATCAAAACTCTCCCCAAACCAGGCAAACTGAGTCATTTTACCAAATATTCTTTCTTTCACTGACGTTGACACCATCGCACATGGCTGAGCCATGGAGAGACGCATCCTGCGGGCAGAAGACGGCATCTTCTCTGCCTCCTTGGAATCACCACCGCAGAGAAAGTGCCCACCTTGCAGCAGCCTCTCCTGCTTGGGGTTTGTAGAGTGATATCTGTTCTGAGGGCTTACATTTTCTGGTGCTTGCACAGTTCCACTGGACGCATGAATTTAGAAAAGTTCAGATGGAGGTGACAAGATGGGGAGGGGACAAGCGGGCACGTGAGTTCAGAGAGTGACACTGTGAACCCAGGTTTCACTACAGCCCTGGGAGAACAGGGATATTCACTGCATTTTACTTAAAAAATAAATAAAAACAGCTGTGAGGAGGGAGAAACTGGATCTGAACATCGCTGAGTCCTTGTGTTCCAGACTGCTCCAGAGAGCTGCGGGTGGAACAGACATGAATGACCTCAGGATGCAATAGATTTAAACAGCCTTGGACACACGGCCAGTCTGCAACCCTTATCAAGGACTCTGGTGCAAGGAGCAAACGGTAAGAGAATCGGAGGGGCTTTCTCCCTCATGTCCCTCTCTAGACGCCACCACAAGGAGGGGCCAGCCATGATGAGCACAGGTCGCTGTCACCTCAGCTTCCTCCACCTGCTGCTGTCCGCAGTGCCTCCTCTGGTTTGGGAAACTAGACTATCATGGAAAACACTGCTGGAGTGAGAAAATACAAGCTCTGGCTTGGGACAGAATGCTACAGATTGCGTGTCAACATGGTGGTATGTTTGTGTGTGTTATTCTTAAATGTTATATAGTAAGTGGCTGCTGGCATATTGAGCCCATGTTGTACACAGTGTGCTAGCATATGGGCCTCTCCCACTGGCTTCTATTTGCTTGCAGCATGATGGCAAAAAGCGAACATCTATTCACTGTCCTGTCTTTTCAAGACGACAAAACTGAGGCACAAAGAAGCCCTCTTAGGCCTCTTAGTGAGGCTAAGGGCGGTCGAATCCCCGGCTCCCACCTCCCCAGCCAGCCTGAGCCCCAGGTTGGTATTTTAGAAAATGCACCCCATCCCACCCTCTCCCCTTGCTCCCCACAATGGGATTAGAGGAGCAAATCTAAATTTTTCTTGGAGCATTTGCCCTGCTTCCTCTTGATGACCTGTGTGTCCTCCTGTGCCACGTGCCCACAGCCAGCGTCCCTGGAGTAAGAATGATAAACACTTACGGGAGTTCCCTGTGCCAAGTGCTATTCTAAGCACTTTGCATACATTAACCATTTCATGCTCACACCATATGCAAGGTAAACACTTCCATGATCATCTCACTTTACAGGCCAGGAAATGAGGCACTGAGAGGAAGGGGGGAAGCCCCACAGGGAGTGAGGGCGCAGGCGGTCTGACGTGGGAGGCCATGCCGATTCCCATCTCCCAGGACCATGTCCACCCCCTGACCCAGGATGGGCGCCTGTGACCTGTCAGCTGCCCAAGATGGAAATGCAAACACACAGGTCACAAAGCCCAGGACACGCTGTCGATGCTCAGATCGTCTGCTCATTCGCTGCCAGAACCTGGGTAATCCTGGAGGCACTTCCATCAGGCCCAGCACATAGTAGATGCTGCATACATGCCCCCTGACATGGCCCTTACATAGAATCACATGTATGCAGAGCACCCAATGCAGGGATGGGCAAAAGTAGGTTTACAGTTGTTCATAAGGAAAAATATATAATACAAAATAAACTTTCACATACTACAGCTGTGAACCTACTTTTGCCAACCCCTCTATACGGCTACTGTATGTGCACCAGGATGGCTGAAAGGGGACTGAATAAACTCAGGGTAATTGAAAAGGGAGGGTAGAAAAGTGAAGGGAGGGACAGAGACAGAGAGAGACAGAAAGAGACAGAGAGACAAAGAGATAGAGAGAGAGATAGACAGAGGTTGCATATGGCCCCAGGGTGCTCATGGTGGTTGGTAGGTTGGCTGAGCACCACATCGTGGGAGTGACTACCAGATAGGTTGATGGGCAGAACATTCCTTGTAGCTTCCTGAGGGTCTAAAAGCTCCAAGGATGGAAGCCGGCCTTAATGCTTCTCAAGGCATCACCTCTGCCTGCTTTGCTCATGTTTCCTCAGGACAGGGCCAATGCCTGGGGTATGGGTTCCCCACTTGGGTCTAACTACTGAGAGGGCCCTGCCCCCTGCAGGGAGAACACTGGGCAGCGCCCAGCAAAGTGTCTCTCAGGTCCGCAGGTGTCCCAGCAGCAGCTGCCCAACCATGCGGCATCTGCAGCCAGCCTACCTCTCCCTGTGGCTGGAGCTTGTGCCGCCTTGTGGCCTAGCCCAGACATGCCTCTGCATCATGGCTGGCGGCCCTCCCACACAATCCTGCTCCAGCCTGTAGGTGTCACAGACCTCATTCCCTCTTACCCAGGACACCCCTTCACTTCACCGTTCTCTTGCCTCCTGCTTCCTAGGGAACCAGAGCTCACATGGGAAGACACAAGAGTTTGGAATGTGAGGCCTAGGAGAAGCAGAGACAAGGAGGAGCCAGGTTCCAGTGCCCCCTCTTGGACCCATTGTGCATAGCCCACCATGCACCACCCATGTAGGGGAAGCATGCTGCATGCCTTTATTTGGCTGTGTTAGCCTGTGAGTTAGACATGCTTGATGTAGATGGAGCAGCTGTAGGGCTGCTCAGCCAATCAGCACCATGGGGAGCTCTCTGCTCCATCCTGAGAATAGGGGTCTCTCTACAGGCAGCTGGCTTCCCTGGGGGACTCCCTGTGGGCTACGGGGGAGCAGAGGCCAGAGACCAGATGCAGATAGCAACATATCTCACAGCCCAGGACAGCACAGAGGAGGAGGTCACTGCTGGGCTAAGGAGCTGAAGGTTGCAAGGGACAAGGCCCTTCCAAGATGTTGCAAATGGCAAGCTTGGACCCCTCCCTTCCCTGCGTTTCTTCCCCATCTCTCATTGGCACTCTGCAGCTGCCAGGCGCCCCTCCCCCTCTCTTGGCCAGTCTTCCTCTCTGGCTCATTTACATGCTGGCATTCTCCCATTGGCCGTCCCTCTCCTTTCAGTGTAAGAATGTGTCCCTGAGGAAGAGGGGACCTGGCTGCCCAACAAAGCCTCCTAGAGAAGGGCAGGCTCTGTGCTGACAGAGGTGATCTCCCAGTGTGTGGGCCATTGGCAAGCTCCCAGCCACCCGGGGCTCCGAGGGGGGTCAGCCCAGTGAGGGACCCCCTGACAGAGAGTTCTGAGCGTGCCCCCAAGTTCGCCCAACCCTGAGCTTGGGTGTTCCATCTGCAGGGCTCAGCTGTGGGAGTGGGGGCCTTCTTCCTGATCATGTGGCCAAGCTCTCGGACCTCTCAGTCAGTCAGCGCCTCTTGCTCCCTGTCTTGAATGAGCAACACGCACCCTTGAGTACTGTCACGGTGCCTGTCACACGGTGCTGCTCCTCCTGAACAGGCCTGTGCAGGCGCTGGAGTCAGGGCAGAGGCAGGCTGGCATCTGAGGGCTCTCTTATTGTCCTCCTGGCCCCACCCTCACCAGCTGGACTCTGGGCAGAAGACTTAGCCTTCCCGCACCTCAGGGTCCTCATCTGGGTGACTGGAATGTGAACGTGCCCCTCCCAGCTGTTTATCAGTCTTGAAGGTGTTATTGTATGTAAAGCCCCTAGAACAATATGGGGCCCAGTGAGCCTGAGAATATCAGCTCCTAATAAAACCTCCCATAGTCACTACCATCACCAGCACGAATTGTGGCTGCAGAATAACGAGGCAAGTGGGAAGGCCTGCTTTATAGACTCTGCTTAAGCAATATTAACGACATTTAAAAATGCCAAACCGTATTGAGAACACACAGACTTAAGTGCATATTTAGCTCTCACCAAGAAGGCACCAAACTTGTTTCAGTAGGAAGTCAGACGGTAGAGGCTACTCTACCAATGTACATTGTGCATGGCACGTTGTGGTATAAGTGTTTATTTATATGTGCGTTCTGTACATACATTGTGTAAATGTGCATTGTATAAATATTTATTATATCACACTTCATATCTATAATAATAAAAGTGTAATATGAGGGGCAATGAGACAGGCAGGCAGAAGCAGTTGGGGCGATCAGGCAGGCAGAGGCAGTTAGGGGCACTGAGGCAGGCAAGCAGGCTGGTTAGGGGCAATCAACCAGGTGGGCAGGCAAGCAGTTAGGAGCCAGTGGTCCCGGATTGTTAGAGGGTGCAGGCAGGGCTGAAGGACTGTCCCCTCTCACCCGCAACCCCCACCCCCTGTGCAAGAATTTCATGCACCAGGTCTCTAGTCTAATCTAATAAAAGAGTAATATGCAAATTGCCTCTCACTCCATCACACGTAAGCCACACCCACCAACCAAGCAATGCCCACCAGCAAATCAGAGGGACTATATGCAAATTAACCCAGCCAAGATGATGGCCGGCAGCCACGGAGCTGGAACAAGCAGGAGGCTTGCCCCAGCAATGCAGGAAGCTAAGGTTCCTGTCTGCCTAGTCTGGCTATGGCCTCCGCTCAAGGCAACAAAGTTTCAATTATAGAAGATAAATAAACCCCAGAGACCTGCGTCCAGCCTTGGGCTCAAGGAAGCTCTGGGAGCTTGGCTTGTCAGTGGCAACCCGACTTGGGCTCTGGTTAAAGCAACAAAGTTTCAACTTTAGAAGTTAAATAAATTCCAGCCAGCCTTGCTGCAAACAGCCATCAGCCACTCACTCAGGCTGGCCAGGCACCCCAGTGGGACCCCCACCCTGATCCAGGACACCCTTCAGAACAAACCAGCCGGCCCCCACCCATGCACCAGGTCTCTATCCTATATAATTAAAGGATAATATGCAAATTGACCCTAACCTCAGAACCACTGGGAATGACTGGTCACTATGACACACACTGACCACCAGGGGGCAGATGCTCAATGCAGGAGCTGCCCTCTGGTGGTCAGTGCACTCCCACAGGGGGAGCTCTGCTCAGCCACAAGCCAGGCTGCCAGCTGCCAGCACAGCAGTGGTGGTGGGAGCTTCTCTGGCCTCCTCAGCAGCGTTAAGGATGTCTGACTGCAGCTTAGGCCTGCTTCCTGCTGGCAAGTGGACATCCCCCAAGGGCCCCAGGGCTGCCAGAGGGCACAGGCTGGACTTAGGAACCCCCCTCTCCCACTGAGTGCACAAATTTTTGTACACTGGGCCTCTAGTATATTGTACTGCTAAGCATCTACAAAGCCTGCAAAACCCTCATGAGAGAGGGATTTTAGAAGAAATTTCCATGTGCAATGATAGTGAAGTAACTGTTATGGTTGTTCCAGCCATCAGTGCGTCTGAAGGAACAGGGACCTGGTGAAGGTCTGGCTTAGCAGGGGATGTCTCTGTGGCTTCGGTCGCTGTTCCAGGGTGTCCTGGCACAGGGGAGGGGGCACTGTGAGGTCCAGTGTGTGTGGCTTCCACATCAAATCACTTTTAATTGGAGCTTATTGAAAATTTGAGGACCCTCTACTGCTAAACTGTTACAGCAATATTAATGACAGTCCTGTTACAGAGTTAGGGTGCTGCGTCTATTGAGCGAGTAGATTAGCGGGAGTACGAGATTGAAAGGCAGTCTGTCCAGTGACCAGAGGCAGCTGGGCACCCTGGTGTTTGGAAGCCGAATTTTCGCAACCATCCTGTGAGTGCCTACAGCCCAGCTGTCATGCGTGGAGCACGAGCCAGTCCTCTATCTAACTTGGCAGCTAATTCCGGGGGCAGACTCCATGGAATGAGGCCCCTGCAGGAGTTCTGATCCCATTTATTAGGAAATGTTGAAAATTAAACATCAATGGTTTCCTTTACGTTATAATCCTGTGGTTTCTGCCCCTCCTGTGGTTTCTGCCCCTCCTAGAAGAAACGGGTGATGCTCCATGCTGTCTCCCCCTTGTAGCGTCAGCTTGACTTTTCCTCACTTTCTGTTTACTCCTGTCACATGTACGTTATTCTCCCCAATGACCCGTTTCTGTGGGATGGGAACATAGAGATATAATTTAATGCTGTTATGAATTAAACTCTTCTCATGCGGGTTGGGGATGGGGTAGGTGGGAAATGAAGAAGGAGAGAGATGTAAATTGTGTGGTTTTCTTCTTCTTTTATTTTAGGATGACGCTTCCAGGAAATGGGCATTTGTAATCTGGTCTTATTATTACTCCAAGTATCTCGTTAACCCAGAGGAATTCTGTGCCAGAGGAGACAGCACCGCAGATGAAGAAAGTGTCTGAGGGGCTGGGCCCAGCTGCCTCCTGGAGCACTGGGCGAGCAGTGTAGACCCTGCCCAGTTAGGTCTGTACTGCGGTTTAAAAAAACCGATAAAGCCTTGGTTTCAGCATTCTGCCTATGAGACCTGAAGTCATACCTCATGAAATCGTAGGAGCAGAACTAGCTTCATTCTGAGAGAGTAGATGGTGAGGACCAGATCCTGGAGAAACCAAGCCCTGTGCTCTTCATCTTTATGGAGAACATCCTTCCTTAGAAATCGCTCTCCCCAAATCGAGGCGGAAACAAGCTGCTTGGAGGAGGATGTGGTGTGACACCTGGGAGGAGGCCTGCTTGGATGAGGAAAGTCCGAGGAGGGATGACTGGACGATGAAAGTCGGTGATTGGACGACGAGCCCAGTGGCACCAACCTCTTTACCCGAGGGTCGTTGGGAGTGATGCTCAGTCAGGATTGTCTTGATGACAAGCAAGTGTCCAGCCCGCTGTGCTGGTCCTGCTCCCCAGGCTGAGGCCAAGAGCCCTGAGGTTCCAAAGGGCAGGTTACCTGGCAGTGCAGTTGCCTGAGCCCCCCACCTGAGAATCGTGGGGCAGGTCTCTGGCCCTCCCTCTAGCACCTCCTGTATTCCGTGCGTGCCCCTAGGCACTGTCACATTTGAAATGTTTTCTCATTGATACTAAAGCAGTAACATTACTTAATTTCATTACTTCCCTAGAGAGGTAACCATGAGGGCTGCTTCTGAAGCGTCATTCAACAAGATCGAGCCTTTGGGTAAAGCAGAGACATGTTTGCTTCTGTACACGTGTGACCAGCACAGGTGTCAGAACCACATGCTTGGTTTGTTGTCCCCTGTGTAGGGCAGAACCCGGGACTTGGGGCAAAGGACATTAAATATTGGTGCCGGTACCCAAGTTCCTGAAATTACATCTCTCCATGTCAGCTGTCTGCCTCCCCCCAGGTGGCCTTGGGGAGTGTCCTCCATGGTCAGTGGCAGGGAAACCTGCCTTCAGGGAGTGTGGGTGGTGGTTCTGGGAGCCCAGCCAGGACATGGCGCCCGGCATGCTGTCCCTGAGCAGGTGCTAACAGTGCAGCTAGGCTGGATGGCGAAGAGAACGGGCGCTCAGGGCGACGGTGCCCACAGGATTAGCTGGACCAGCAGGACCAGGCACCTGCCGCATAGACAGTGTCGGGCCAAGCAGGAGAGCAGAACAGCCTTTACAGGGACTCTTGGAATTGCTTTGTAAAGATCAGTCCCTGCATCCAGACCATGTACAAGACAGGATTTGAATTTAATGAAGCCGCCGGTGGTGCCTGGTCCTGGGTCCCCTGACCCACTGGGCCTCACCCAGCCCGGGGACGGGTCAAGGGCCCGGTAACGAGCCTCAGGACGGCAGTGCCTGGGCGTGATGGATGGCGCTCAGCCCTCTCGCTGCTCCGAGCCCTCCATCATCCCGTCGAGGTGGTTAGCAGACTGTCAGAGAAAAATAATTTAGCAGCCGTGGCTTTAACTGATGTGCAGCTTTCTAGGGTCAAACGACTGTTACGAAGCAGTGGTGCTGCCTGGCTCCTCCACTGCGTGAGCTTGGGGGTGACAACACGAGAGGAACGCATCTCGGCTGCAGCTCCCTGACATCCCTCAGCGCTTGTTTGGGTGGGTGGGCGGAGAGTGGGTATAAGGGGAATGAAAGTTTCTTACTGAACAGGAAATGCGGGGCCGTGAGGGCCTTTGGTGGGGTGGTCGTGCCAGGAACGACAGGCCGGAGGACGAGGGGACACACCACCACGCGCCCTGCAGGGGACCTTCTGGGGAAGGAGGTGAGAGGACAGGTGATGTGGAGGCCTTGGGCCACCTGCGCTCCTCCAGCTTGTGGGGGGCACAGCGGCTTCCTTGGGTGTGGTGGCAAACTTAAGCTACTACAGGTAACGGAGAAACAGGATCAGAAGGAAAAAGAGAGAAAACAACATAAAATGGAGGTGCCAGGAGGGAGGAATGAGGCTGCATTCTTCTGGCAGGAGGTGCTCAGGGACCTGCGATCCCCAGATTCTTGTAAACACCCCGTTTCTACGTGGATTGTGTGTTATTTGAGGGTGGGCTGAAAGGCAAGATTGATGGAGATGATGGTCTAAATCCCTGCAGCCTGCTCTTGAGAAGGCTCAACAAATACGTGGAAATGACTGTCGGCGTTGGGGGCAGAGATAGCAGGAGAAACAGCCGCCCCTCGATTGGGCTCTTGTTGGACAGTCTCTCTCCCTCAATGAGCTGTGAGCGAGCACCCCCGTCCCATCAGTGCTTACTGAGCACCGTGACTCAGCTCAGGGCATCTGTCCTGTGCATTAGGTTTGGTCGCTGTGACCTGTCCTTCCTGCTCCCTGAGGTCTGGGCGGCACCCTGCCTCCTTCCACTGAAACGAGGATTCCCAAGGTGACGGCAGGTTCGGTCCCAGGGGCTGCGAGGTAGGTGATCTGGACAGCCATGGTAGCAACACCTCACAGTTACCGGGGACTGACCTGCACTGCGTTCAGTGCATCTGAACTATGTTCCTCCCCACGATGGACACCAAAGTGAATAAAGACACTTTCCTGCCTCTAATACACTAGTGATGCCTACCGGCAATTCTGAAAATGCTAAGAGAGAAGGTAATTTGCATACATAAGCAGTGATAAGACTTGGAAGGACAAGGGGTAAGACTCGCTTCTGACACATGGACGGCGCTATGAAAGTGTTTTCGCATGAGCGAAGGTGAACCAGCATGAGAAAGCAGACCTGTCGCTGGTGTGAAAGGGCCAGAGGGAGGTTGCTGACACCAGGTCCCAGCTTGCCCTTGTTCGGAGCCCTCTGCTCCCAGGTGAGGGTTGGACCCTCTGACCCTCCTCTCGGTGTGGCTGCACCTGGCATCCTGGCTGCCGCTCAGGCCCCTGCCTCTGGGTGGAATGACTGAGTCGATGATTCACATTTGATTCCCTTTCTACAGACTGCCCAGTGAGACACGCCGCCCAACCTGCTATCTAACATACATTTCACCTCCTCTAGTCCTCCTGCTGCAGAACGCTCAGCAACCAAGTCACTGGAGGGCAGAGTGCCAATGCCAGCTGCCCTTCCCTGTCAGCCCGACTGGGGATGGGCCCTGCCCTCGCCCTGCCCTCGCCCTGCCCTGTTTCCTAACATTGGTGTCACCACAGACAACGCTTGACTTCACTCTTATCCCTCCCCTCTGCTAAGACCGAACATTGACATTCTTTCTTTATATGCACATGATTCTCTCCCCTGAAGCCTGACAAATGCTGAAATGGTGAGGCTGAGCCAGGGCTGAGCTGGCGTTCTGGGAGAGGTGCGTGTGGGCACTCTCTACTTACAGCGACTGGAGCGGGGGCTGCCTGCTGCCCATCCCGGCTCATGGTCTCCTAGCATCCGGGAGATGCCACCTGCCGGGAGCTACCTGAGAATGCTCACCTGGGGCAGGAGGTGACTTTTACTCCTGCTGGGCATGTGGCCGGGCAGCCGGATGTCGAAGAGGGCCTGGAGGGCCGCCTGTGCCGCCTGGCCCTTGGCCAGCTTCTTGCTGCGTCCTGAGCCTTCAAACATCCTGCCGTCCACGCTCACGGCCATGACGAAGCTGCGCGGCCGCTGCCTGTCCACAGGCTCCGAGAGGCACACGTAGCGCAGGCCGGCGCGCAGCTGGTTCAGCACCACCACCGGGTTCCGCTCGCCCGGGGCCACCAGGTCCAGCGTGCTGCGCAGCAGCCGTCCCCGCCGGCAGACGGGGGACAGCAGCTCGGGCTCGGTGGGGCGGTGGCCCGGGAAGGCTGCACTGGGTGCCGATGGCTCGAACTGTTTGAAGAGCGTGTCGGGGAAGTCGGCCTGGTCGGAGGTGAAGTCCGTGCAGGGGCTGGGACTGCTGCCCATGGCCAGGTGGGCCTGGCAGGCGTTGGGGAACTGCACGAAGGAGCGCAGGGCCAGCTCGGCTGCCCGCATCTTGGCCTTCTTCTTGGTGGGCCCCGTGCCCTCAAACGTGAGCCCATTCACTTCCACAGCCACAGCGAAGACGGGCGCGTGCACCGGGCCGGTCTGGGACACCATCCGGTACTGCAGGCCCGGCCGCAGCTCGTGCAGCTGCACCAGCGCGTTCTTGGGCGTCATTGACCATGAGAGCGTCTTCCAGATGAGCTGCAGTTTGCAGAAGTGGCCGCTATTGCCCTCCTCCAGAGGCCTTTTCCTCTTCATGCCAGGCGCACCGCCTCGGGCTCTGTCGCCCGCGGGCAGTGGCCGTGCCTCCAGGTTGCTTACATTTCGGTTCTCCTTCACGTCTGCGCTGCTGGTACCTGGAGGTGAGAACAGACAGCGGTGACCAGGGGGCTCAGCGCGCCTGGAGACAGACACCTCTGCAGACTGCGCTGTGCACAGGAGCCCAGACACTTCCTTTCTAGGCTGACAGGAGTTACTAAGCTTCCCTGAACGTGGGGCTGACTGCTTGGAAGGAGGGAGGACACCCAGCCCCGAGCAGTTCCTGCCTTTCTGCGAATGTGGCGTGTGGATGTGGTGAGCCTGACCTGCTCACAGGGGCTCCCACCTGCTGCTCTGAGTGTGGCTGAGATGTCGTAGGCCCTCTGCCCCCCTCTCCTGAAGCCTCCCCCAAACTGAGTCACAGGTGGTCCTTTCTTTCTAGCTGCTGCAGGCAACGCAGAGAGCCACACGGGCCTGCCCTGTGTGCGGACTGGTAACAGTTATGTCGCGATCATAGGACGGAATGCTCGATAGCACTCACGGTTGATGAGCCAGGTTTCCCTGCTTCATTGTAGAGGAAGCGCAAGAGCATAATTTGCATGATAAAAGCAACTTGCAAAGTAATGCACAGAGTGTGATGCCGTTAATATACATTATAACCATACAGGCACTGCATGTGGTGTGTGGGGTCAATCACAGGGGTGTAGCTTAGATGCTAACCTCCCTGGGAGACAAGGAGGGAACTAATGGGGGTCCATGTGGAGGCTTCATTTGTATCTGTGATGCTTTAATTTTTTTGCAAAAAAAATGAAAGGCATTAAATTTAGCAAAATCATCCCTTGCAAACTATACACGGTGGATGTGTGCGGTGATTTAGCTTCTCCGGATAGGCTCTCGGCTCTCTTGGACCACTCTTCGCCAGTGGAACAGTTCTGTTTAGAAAACCTCAGCTTGGATGTCACAGAACCGCAGGACCAGAGTCCCTGGCGAACACGCTTTTGGAATGCTGACCCAGTGTCCTATGAAACGCTCTGGGATGACGGGCCCACCGTGCAGTGCCCTGTCACCGCGCCCATGAGCACCTCCGTCCTGGCACCTTTCTTATTCCTCCCTTCTCTGTGGCGGTGGGTGTGACAGCAGCATTTTCTAGGAGGGGAAACCGAAGCTCAGTTGGATAACTGCCGAGATGCATTTCATCCCGCGAATATCTTGTTGTCCTGAAGGTGAATGTATGGGCACAGACAGTGCCCCATTCCTTCGCCATTCACAGGGACGCCCGCCTCTGGGAGGGAATGAGGAGCTGAGAGTGCACAGCCTGCCATTGGAGTGGGCGGATGTGTGATGCAGGGAGGCAGGGCTGGGACTCCACGCAGAGCTGGGACCCCATGCAGACACACCTCTGAGCCCTTCGATTTCTCCGTGGGAACCAGGATCTCGGGGGTTCCGGGTGGCTGGGCAGCAGGTTGGCAATGAGTTTTCTCTTGTGAAGCAAGTGGGAACTTGGGGTGAGTTTTACAGCCAGCCTGCAGCTTATAAATGGACGCTGAGGACTTTCCCCTCAGCCTGGCCTGAGCTGGGGAGACCCTCATCCTCAGGGCTCTGCAGTGGAGAATAAGGTGAAAGTGCCAACGGGTGCCTCTGGGCGGTGCCTCACACTGGGCAAGGCTCCTCTCTGGTCCTGGGTTGTGCGTCCTCCCAGCTTCGGGGCTCTTGGTGATGCCTTGGCCACCAGCCCCGGCAGCCCCCAGGCGGTGGCGAGAGTCAGGGCTGTTTGCGGAACCGTCTGCTGCACATGGGCTCCATTCTCTAAGTTGTGAAGTGGCTCTGTGATATGTCCCCTGATGGTTTGTGTCTACCGGATGTTAGGTCTGTAGAGGTAAATCTGTTAAAAGGAGTAAACCCGAGCCTTTGATAAGTTAGAGGTGGATGGCATCGCTCACCGACTATTTTGTAGGAATAATTACCTGCAGGTATCGAGTGCCGACTCAGCCCCTCTCTGCGTCTTTATGCCCTGGGTCCACCTCCAGGAGCTCCGTCATGTGGGCTATCTCAGGCCCGGGGCAGTGGGTCGGATTAACCACAGCTTCCCAGATTGGATATAACGATGGAAAAAAAAATAACCCGAACAAAGCTCCACAGCAGATTGCCTGAGACTTGCTGGGTGCTCTAATTTCTTATTGATTTCTCACGATGTGGGGATGGAGGGAGCCGCCTGTGATTAAGGTGGCCGGCTATCAGATGACCTCGGCTGCCTTTGCAAGTAGAAAGGTTTATCTTGGAGCAGCAGCCCTCCCGGTGGGGAACTTCCTCTCCCCTCACCGAGATTGCTTCTGGGCTCTTCTCTCCCACCACTCAGCATCCGATGACGACGGCCATTATTAGTTTTCAGCGGCCTAGACATGATGATCAGACGGTGGCAGGAAGTGTCCTTCGAAAATGACCAATATCTAATAACTAATAACAATGCAGCACTCTGGCCTTCTCCTGGACACTAGCTACAATCTTTGGGACAATGTTACCCACTGGGTTTTGCAAGTGAGCAGATTGGGGGCCCAGCTCCCCCCAGCACAGTCCACATGCTGGTTTCCCATGGGTGCTGAGCCTGAACCAGGCAGAGAGGGGCTGCGGCCACTCCACTGGCTCTGGGGAAAGCCCTCTCCATCCTTCCTGTAGGTGTGACCTTGGACAAGTCTCTCAAACTACCCACACTCCATTTTCTTAAGATGGAAAATGTGGGTTTTGATAATGCTTGACTTGTAGGATTATTATGAAGTTGAACTAAAGGAACACGTATAAGAGGCTCAGGAAAAACCCTGACACATCAGAAAATAATGTTGTTCCCCCTTATTGGTGGGGGTTATAGTGTAAGACCCTCAGTGGCTACCTGAAAGCTCAGATAATACAAACCTTATATATATCATGTTCTTTCCTATACATATCTACCTATGACAAAGTTTAATTTACAAATGAGGCACAGTAAGAGATTAATAATAACAAACAATAACAGAACAATTATAACAAATATACTGTGAGGAACATTAGGCTGATGTGTCTCTCTCTTTCTCTCTGATTACCTATCTGATAAGTGACTAACGGGCATTTTGGGGAGAAAGGGTGGAATTTTATATATCACTAGAGGCTCGGTGCACAAAAATTTGTGCTCTTCGGGGGGGGGGTCCCCTCAGCCTGGCCTGTGCCCTCTCACAATCTGGGACCCCTGGCTGTTTACAAGCTGACCACAGCTCCTTCAGGGTGGTGGTCCCCCCTGAAGTGCCTGGCCAGCCGGGGTGAGGGGTTGATGGCTGTTTGCAGGCTGGCCATGGCCCCCAGTGACCCAAGCTCCCAGTGAAGCTGACTGGAAGCAGATATCTGGGATTTATTTATCTTCCATAATTGAAACTTTTTTGCCTTGAGCGGGGGCCACAGTAGGCCAGGGCAGGTGGAAAGCTTGGCTTCCTCCATCGCTGGGGCAACCAAGCCTTCTGCTTGCTCCAGCTCAGTGGCTGCTGGCAGCCATCTTGGTTGAGTTAATTTGCATATAGTCACTCTGATTGGCTGGTGGGCATGGCTTGGGGGTATAGCAGAGTGACACCAATTTGCATGTTTCTCTCTTATTAGTGTAGATGGCTGTGGTTAAACATTTATTTTCCAAGTGAAATACATCTTTCAGAATTAAGTTCAATGAGTCGGCTGCATTTACTGGGGCAAGTTCCCAGCTGCCATCTCACTGTGTTATCACTCTCTCGAAATGCAGGCTCCTGTGTGAGGTACCAGCATCTGCCTCCTCTGCGTCCCTGTTCCCAGCCCAGCGTCTGGTCAATATGCAGCTGGAGTTTGCAGTAGTTGAGCTTTGCCTCATGCTGCCTCACTAATAATGACGCTACTGTGTCTGCAGGTCAGAGGGCAGCATCCAATCCACCTGTCCTACCCAGACTGGGCCAGTGGCAGGAGCAATGGGGGCCTTCTCTCCATTCATGCAGGAAGAAGGTCTTTGTGCTTCAGGGGTAGGAAAGTGGGAAGGCTGTGGTGGCCAGTCTGGCAGGCCTGGTGACACACCATATGGAATGCGAGGTCCTGGCTGTGTGGTTATACACTGGCCAGTCACTGTTGCTCTCAGATCAGGCTCTGCAGCAGGACAGCATGGCTTCCTTCCAAGACCTGTCCTGCTGCCTGGGATCCCAGCTGCCAGCATCTCGGGTGGCGGGGCTGTCCTCCCTCAGACCCATGCAAAGGGCGTGGACTGTGCAGGCCTGTGGCCCTGCTGAAATCCACATCTCAGCTCTCCTCATGTGACACCTTAGGTCAGTGTCAGAGGTAGAGGTCATGGGGCAGAGCCAGCGACCACTCTTTTCAGGGTTCGAAGAAGAAAGTTTTCAGGGTTCCCAGAGTAGGCGTGGGCTGAAATGTGGCATTATCTGATTGACTGTGAGCCAGAACCCAGCCTGCTGATGGCTGCCTGCCAGGTGGGCTCACCAACACTAGCCTCTCTCAGGCCATCTCTGTCTGGATATGGATCCCTGAGCTCTGCTCAGCCCTAACCATGGGAGCTCAGCCTGAGAGAAGGAGCAGAGCTGAGCGCCGGGGACACGGGAGCAAGATGGTCCTCAACTGTGGAACTTCATCTTAAACCAACCCAGACACAACCGTTCCCTAGTTTGTAGATACAAACAAGAGATTTCAAAGCAAGGGCACACTTGCCTCTACCACCTACCTGTCCTCCTTGCATATGTGTGTGTACACACATGCACACACAGTGAACATCCATGACACACACCACACTACACACACACCACACACACCACACACACCACACACATTATATAGACATTACACACATTACACACACCATATACACTTTACACACACCACACACAACATATATATAGACACACATTACATATACCATGCATACTACACACACACACACTTTGCACCCACATTACATACAATATGCACAGACACACATAATATACATACCACACACTACACACACTTTGCACATACATCACACACATGAACACACAATACACATCACATTTATCACATACCATGCATACATTACACACACAAAACACAGAACATACACCACACATACATCACACATCCACCATGCACACCACAATACTTTACACACACACACATGCACACACACACTCTTTAGGGGAGGTGCACTCTTTCCCTTTCACCTCCCAGTGGCATTTGGGCAATAAGTTGAGGGACTGCATGGGTAATAGTAGCGAGAAATGTTAAGTAAGACAAACACATTCATTTGGAGATGTATCTGTGAACAGTGTATGAAAATAGGGTGTTTTAAATATATTAACAGCACAATTACAAAAGGGGTAACTAATCCACTGATTGAAAATAAGATTTTCCAAGAATTTCAAAGGCATTTTAACATCCTATATAATAAAAGGTTAATATGCAAATTGACCCTAACAGCAGAACAACTGGGAATGACTGGTCACTATGACACACACTGACCACCAGGGGGCAGATGCTCAATGCAGGAGATGCCCCCTGGTGGTCAGTACACTCCCACAGGGGGAGCTCTGCTCAGCCACAAGCCAGGCTGATGACTGCCAGTACAGCAGTGGTGGTGGTGGTGGTGGGAGGGGTCACCACCTCTCCTGCCTCCTCAGCAGCGCAAAGGATGTCCGACTACAGCTTAGGCCTGCTCCCTGCTGGCAAGTTGACATCCTCTGAGGACTCCTGGGCTGCCAGAGGGATGTCTGACTGCTAGCTTAGGCCCGATCCCCCGGGGAGCAGGCCTAAGCCAGCAAGTGGACATCCCCCGAGGGTTCCCAGACTGTGAGAGGGCACAGGCCGGGCTGAGGAACCCCACCACCACCCCGAGTACACAAATTTTTGTGCACCGGGCCTCTACTGTAATAAATAAAAGTCACTCTTATATGTAAGTTTTTACCTACTAGACAGTGAGCTCAATTAGGAAAAATAGCCTTAATTACTGGTACTAACCAACTGGATAGAGCATTTATATGTCTCAGGTCCTTGTCTAAAATGTCTTCATGTGCTATCTTATTTGATTCTGGTCTCAATTCCATGTCACTGTCTCTGTCTCAGGAATGAGTCTCTGAGAGTCTGAGCAGTGATATTCATAGCAGGGCTAGTGACCATAGAGCACAGGGCTATGACATGGAGATGGCACCAGAGGTGTGCCCACTGGGCTTCTGCTTTCAGAACCTTTCTGGCATCACAAGTCATTAGCCTGGGAGCCGTTAGAAGGGGAGAGGCTGACAGCCGGGGTTTCTGCAGCTCGGCGGGAAAGACTTGGAAACAGTAAGATTTTATTCCTCGTGCTAGCGATACGTTGACTACATTTTAGGAGATTTCCAATCATGAGAGACAGAAAAAAATCTGTGTTCTGTTTCCTACGTGACTTTCTCCGCATCAGCCACACCTTTCCTTCCTTATCTGGAAAACAAAGGACTAAAACCAGAGCATCTCTAGGATTTGCTCTGGTTTGACACCCCGTGATTCTTCGAGGTTGCTTCAGTGGAATAACCCAGGGCAATCACTCAGTTTTCAGTCTTGTTGATCGTTATGTTTATGGGAAGGAGCTATTCATGCAGATGTGTCGCGCTTCTTAAGAGCTGATGGCAAATGGACAACATTCCTGTGCAACTCCCACCCTCACTGCTGCTGCTTGGTCAGGTCAATGATCCTAGTGACTGCCAGTAATTCCCATCCCAGGACAGGAAGCACGCTCCCACCTCTTTCTAGCTGAGAAGGTGACCCCTCTGTTAGGTAATGTTGAAATGTAAGAGGTGTTCGTATGGCTTGGAACATTCACCCCCTTGTTTAAATGCCTGACAATAGGCTACACACCAGAGGCGAGTATAATGCATGCCAGTCACACCCAGACCCTCCCACCCCAGTCCCTCAGTAGTCTGCGCAGGGTCACTGCTGAGGTCCTCTCCTCCGAGCCAGCGTTTCGGTCCCCGCACCACGCTGCTGGTGTCTCTCCAGTTTCACGTGCCAGAAATGTCTCAACAAGCAGGCACCTGGCCAGCTCGTTCCGTGTTAAAATAATTGTACGAACTGTGTTCAAAGAGACTATGTTCTTTTTCCTTTCTTCTTTTTTTTTTTTTTTGAAGGAAAAACACAGGAAGGAGAGGAAGGATGGCCTAAGATAACATATATATATATATATATATATATATATATATATATATATATATATATATTTACACACACACACACACATACACAAAGCCCCTGGAGTTCTCAGTCACACAACTGATATTTCCCTACCTCCCCAGGTGAGGGTAGGACTCCAGGTGGGGACAGGAAGAAAACCTCCTGTTCTGAGAAACCCAGATAGTACCCCTCTGTCCCCCTCCCCGCCCCCCAATCACCCCAAGGATCCCAGTCTTTGGGGACATCGGGCTGGGATCCCACTCTTCAGGGAAGGGATTGCTTACTTAGATTGTCTTCATCCTCCGTGTTAGTGGCCCCGGGGCTCACGTGCTTGAAGGGAGCGATGAAGGCTGACAACATGCTCACTTTGTCTGGGAAGAAGAGAAGAACGGAAATGCTCTTTTGACATCGAGTTTCAGGAAAACTCAGTGCTTTCATATGCTCTTATTACCGAGGGCTTGGACAAGGGAGGTTGAAAGGTCCTTTCGGTTTCAGCCACTTCATTCCAGTTCAGTCTTTTATTGGATTTCTGACAGCATTTTATCAAATTCCCCTCTCCATTCAATTTTAAACGTTATGATTTCTATCTTTTTTCTTTTCTTATTTTTGGCATCTCTCCTCCTTTTGTTCCACGTCCCTCAAAACTCGAAGTAATCGTCTCCAGGGCAACAGCCTTGCGGGAGCTTAGACGATGCTGGGTGGGGCAGGGTCTGCTAGACTGAGGTCATTTCACAGAGAGCGGCTAAAGCAAGTAAAGAAATTCCACAACGAGCATCTGTGCAAAGAAAGCCAACACTATTTCCCACCATTAGCGAACTTGCTTTGTGGGCTTGACATGCATGAAAATAATGGACTCAAAACTGTAAAATATACTCAGTGTGCATTTGGGAAGTAGAATTATGGGGAGGAAGAGAAAGGGAGAGGAGAGATGGCAGGTGGAGGAGGAAGCAGTGTGGGCTCCCCGCCCAGAGGAGGTCTTCCTGGGAGCGGCACCGTGTCCCTGCAGCAGTGGAAGGAATCCCAGGGGATGCCCTCTGCCTGCAGCCCCAGTGGTGGGTGAGCCGAGCCAGACTGGTCAGGCATCCTGGGCACTGGACACCCCTGAGTACGGCGGGAAGATGGACCAAATGGGAAGTACCACCCGTGATCAACGAGAGATGTTCCTTCTATGGTCTCAGCAATTTCTCTCTTCAGCTGAGAGATGGAGGAATTGCAGGTTGCATGTACAATTGGGAGACAAAGAAATGACCAACAAAGGGAGCTAAAAGGAAAGCTCCTGATTTTAGGGGTTCCACCAACTAGATTTAACCACAGAAGGTGGGAGCACGTGTCCATAAGTCGAACAGGCGGTCCTCCTCTGTTCTCAGATTCCTGCCTCTTGCTTGCGTCCTCTTACCCCCCAAGTCTGTATGATTCATGATATCCCATAGGCATCTTGACCGCATTATTAAAAATAGGAGAGCTGGAAACGCCACCACTGCGTAGCCGTTGTGTTACATTGTTGTGAGAGTCATTCCTGCTCCCCCTGTGCTTAGGTTATCCAGGGCCCTGGTGCCAGGGGTGTGGTTACTTTGCCCTGCGGGACACTTTCTGTCTCTTCTGTATATGAGGGCAGGGTGTTGAGCAAGGTCACTATTTGCCTCAGGCTGCCTTTGTCTGCCTCTGTGGTCAGAAAGGACTGTTGACAGCACTCCCATTTCAGCACACGTCTGAATGGGATGTCGCGGGACCTGGGTGACTGGCGGTTTACTAGCGGTTTTATATGCAGCTGGCCTGAGGCGTCTAGACTGGGGCCTGAATCCTGCTCTTTTTCTTTCCATTATGAGCCTGTTTTCTCTTTAGCCAGCCTTCCCAGAGGCCAGGGGAGTTCACATTGAAATTCATTCTGAAGCCTGTTAACAGCTGTTGTTTCCAGTAGGGACGGGTAACAATATAACGTTCACTCAAAGAGAACAATAAATAACTCAAATACAAAACGCCTGCTCCTTCTTCATTCCCTGAACAAGAAGAATAAGCCGGGAAGGACTGGCTCTCCCCGAGCCTGCACGGCCCAAGCTAATTTACTACCAGGGAATGAAATCTCTTGCTTGAGTTATAATTTCATTAAGGCAGCCCAATAATATTACACAAAGAGTGTGAAGCTCAAATGATTTAGTCTGGAGCATCTCAAAATGAAATTACAATTTTCTAATAAAGCAGGCTACCAGCCCAACACCCACAAAAACACACTAAGCCATTTTGGAGCTCACCTGAACAAAATGTGAGATGTTTAAAGATTGTTTTAGATCCATCAAAGTTCTTGTCTATTAGGGTTGCCAGATTTCTCAAATAAAAATGCAAGACAACTAGTTAAAATGAGTTTTAGATAAGAAATATGCTTTTTTTTTTGCATATACATCTCTCCTATTGGGACATATTACTAAAATGTATTATTTATCTGAAATTCAGATTTAAAGCAAAGGACTTGGACAGACATTTCTCCAAAGAAGATACACAAATGGCCAATAAGCACATGAAAAGATGCTCAGCATCAATAGTCATTGGGAAAATGCAAATCAAAACTACTATGAGATACTGCTTCATACCCATTAGGATGCCTATTATTAATAAGATAATGCATAACAAGTGTTGGAGAGGATGGGAAGTTGAAGTCCTTGTGCACTTCTGATGGGAATATGAAATGGTTCAGCCCCTATGTAACCAACAACTCCACTTCTGACTATATACCCCAAGGAACTGAAAGCAGAGATTGCAAGAGACATCTGTACCCCAATGTTCATAGCAGCAGTATTCACCAAAAGGAGAAAGCAGCACAAGTGTCCATCAATGGAAGAATGGATAACAAGATGTGCTGTAAATACACACGGTGGAATATTATTCAGCCTTGAAGAGAAAGGAAATTCCATAATATGCTACAACATGGATGGACCTTGAGGACATTATGCTGTATGAAATAAGCTAGACACAAAAAGGCAAATACTGTATGGTCTCACTCATATAAGGTCCCTACCGTAATCAAACTCATAGAGACAGGAAATAGAATGGTGCATTCTAGGGGCTGAGGGGTGGGGGATGACTCAGTTTACCCACAATGATAACTTGAGAAATTGTGAAAAGGTCAAATTGGAGCCTATGTTGTGACAGCAATTGCTTTCACAAACTTTTGTTTATAAACAATTGATCAAATAATTATTACCAAGGAAGATGAAAATTTGAACAATTCCTCTGGTGTGTGAACACACCACACGTCAGTTATCCAGAAAATCCATTCATGTGAAATAGCATGTTTGTTAGAAATTTTAACAAAAACTGTAATGTATGAGCATGTCTGTGATTACCCAAAGGAGTGGAAAACTTATGTCCACACACAAAACCCTGCACCCTGATGCTTACAGCAGCTTCACTCATAATTGCCAGAACTTAGAGGCAGCCAAGATGAGTTTCAGTAGATGAATGGATGCATGAACTAAAACAAAACCAAAACTAAAATACACTCATTGCTAAAATGTCCAAGGATTTGGTGTTACACTCTGCCTCCTGAAAAGCACTAACTATTTCTGGAGTAGTTTATTGGAGAAAATTATATACATTGGGCATTCTGGTTCTGTCCTCATTTCAACAACCAAAAGTAAGGTTTTGTCCCGTGCCTGGCGCTTGTAGGCCCCACGCATTCCACGCGTAGCGCGGTTCAGCTGTCTCGCACAGTTACGTAACTCGAAAGGAAGGGGACAGCTGGAAGCCACAGAGCTCCGCTGGTTCCTTTGGGCTACAAACATCGGCCTCTTTCCTAAAGTCTTCCTCTTCTGTGTTCTTTTTGCCAAATGCACGCTGACAGATGGCCTCCCTCGAGCTGACCCACTTTCTTTCAAAACTGTGTAGCCTAACCAGACCCAGGTATGTGTGTTACCAAATGCAGCTGCTACCCAAACAGAAATGCAAGTCAGTTTGAATATGAAAGTAATGAATGTCCATGTAGGCAGAAGAAACAACTAATGCTTCTGAGTAAAGGTAAAGAATGTTTCTCACAGATTTTCAGGAACACGTTTCAAAACACTTGTTCTCAAGCTGCCATTCTAAGAACAATACAAGGGTTGTTCGGTGGAAAAAAAATATTCCAGCTCTGCCCTGAGCTTCACAACATGAGAGGGTTCGATTTTCACAGGAAGGCAAGGACCTCTCTTGTCAGTTTCCAGATAGATAAAAATCATGCATTTGGTTTCGAAAGGATCTAAGCAAACAGGCAGCCATCCCATGGTATGTTTCTCCCTCATTGTTAGAGGCTGAAGTATGTTCTCCTTGAGCATTCATGTTGAAGCTCTGAGCTCCAGGACCAAAGAATGAAAACAGAATTTGAAGACAGGTCTTTAAAGAGGCGGTTAAGTTAAAATGAGGTCCTTGAGGTGGACTCTAAGATCTTGGGACTAGTATCCTTGTAAGACTCAGAGATCAGAATGCAGACATGCACAGAGAGATGAACATGTGAGGACACAGGGAGAAGAAGGTCTACACGCCAAGGAGAAAGGCCTTAGAACTGCGGTTCTCAACCTGTGGGTCGCAACCCCTTTGGTGGTCAAATAACCCTTTCACAGGGGTTGCCTAGGACCATCCTGCATATCAGATATTTACATTATGATTCATAATAGTGGCAACATTACAGTTGTGAAGTAGCAACGAAAATAATTTTATGGTTGGGTCACAACATGAGGAACTGTATTTAAAGGGCCAGAAGGTTGAGAACCACTGCCTTAGAAGGAACCAGCTGTGCCCATACCTTGGTCTTAGACTTCCAGCCTCTGGGATGTGAGATAATAAATATTTGTCTTTAAGCCGTCCAGTCTGTGGTACTTTTCATGATAGCCAGAGCAGATGAACATACTTAGTCAATAAATATTTATTGAACACACATAATTGTACACATAGTTAATAATTCAAAATCTAAAGCTAAGAATAACCAATGCAGAGAGTTGGAATCTGGCCATGGGGACCTCATGTCAGGGAGGAGACTGGTTAGCTGAGACCTAAAAGCTAATAACATGGTCTACCATTGATTAAGCACAGAGACAGTCTTTGAACTACATGGTTTGGTTCCAGAGCAAAGTATACTTCCATCATATACTTGGGGACCCCAAGGGACAAGCACATAAAACTCTGTGTTGTGAGAAATGAGCTGGAGGGAGGGTGGGGGTCAGAGTGGGGAAGAGATTGAGATAGAGAAAAGAGAGCGAGAAAGAGAGATCTGTCTAAAACCCATACATGAGTCCTCAGAATCACTCCACACTTGTCCCATGGGATAACCAACACTTGGACATATGCTACTGTTACATAATGGCCAGTTAGAACCTCTGGGAGGTCATACAGCAACCTTGGCCAGCTAAACAGAGATTCTTTCCTCCTATTTTCCTCTCCTCTGATGGGCTTTGAATTGGTTGTGACACGGTACATTCCAACCTGGACTGGACTGAATTTCACAGATTGAAAATTATTAGAAAGTCATGGGCTCTCCCTGAGAGTCCTTGAGGGAGAGTAAAGAAGGGAAGGAACAGAATGTGATTAAAAGGAGCAAAATGGGAAAGACACACTAATTGTCCCAGATTTTTACTCCAATATGAAACTTCAGGAAGAACCAGCCAGGTCTGCTCTGTGAGGACCCACATGCTGCCTTGCGCCTGGAGAGAGGTCTTTTTTATTATGTAAAGATCCAAAGGAAGTCAGGGAACACAGAACTTGTAAATTTCTCTATAAAGTTCCCCAATTCTGTAGGAAGTAATCCCCACACGAAGGTTGCT
The DNA here is from genome assembly GCA_004026665.1 of Murina feae. NCBI lineage: Eukaryota > Metazoa > Chordata > Mammalia > Chiroptera > Vespertilionidae > Murina > Murina feae. The sequence goes on from PVJC01004741.1 coordinate 40,828, forward strand.
TAAGCTCCTGGCAGCTCTGAGAGCTACTAACCACGTGAGAAAATGTGACTTCTAATTCACAGGAATTAGAAGCATGGCTCTCAATGAGTTGTTTGGCAAAATTAGGGGTCTCTTAGGGAATCCCTACTTTTATCGTGGTTTGATTTCAAAGGCATGTTGTTCTCCTAAATAGCTTCCCCACAAAGTCACAGCACTAAGACATCCCATACCATCGTGGGGCAATCGCAGGGCAGGTTTTGACAAAGCTCTCGTAGACTATATTGGCTTGACTGTGCATGCCACAGCCCAGTGAAACTTGATTTATTTTTGGAAGGTGAAGGGGAAAAAACAAGCTCACACCAGATTGTACTGTGTGCTCTCCTGACGTGAATGGCGGGCAAACACACAGATGGTCTGTCAAGTGATTGACAGAGCAAGGTGACTCTTTGCAAGAAAGTGTATTTAAATACAAATATATCTAAAGGTATGTGTTCAGACTTCACTTAGAGAGACTCGTAGCCTTCCAGATTATCTGCCAAGGCACTCAGTGGCTTTGCAAAGTCTAAGTGTTTTTCATTTAATGCTCCATTGGGGAGTGGATGCATGGTGAAATGGATGACATTCGCTGAGTTGGTATAGCATCTCCCATGAACTTTGAGGTTGGAGGGTTACTTTAGGTCCTGTCGCTTTACTGCCAGGACAATAAGTCATGCTGGACAGCTAGTGGTTTCAGACTTATCGACCATCTAGCCTGGGCATAGTTGTATACTGCTTTCTCTGCTTGGGGCAGCAGAAGTTCCACCCCAGTAACAGATAATATGGTGAGGTGAGAAGGTCAGGGTTCAGCAGTGACACTATTTGAGGCCGCCAGACTCTGAGATCAGACAAAAAACAAAACAAAACAACAACAACAAAAAACCACAAAGCCTACACTTCTTTAAAAAGAAACTCCTTCTGCTGTGATCAGTGGAGTTGAGGTTCACTGGAGTCATTCCTTCAGCAGACCCTTCATTCTCCACTTGCAAACGTGTGGCTGGGCAGCAATTTGTTTTTGATAGTAACTAAATGCTAGAATTTTCTGGGCAGATAAGAAAGTGGAAAAAATTAGAAGCGCATTTCTCAAATTGGGAAAATAGATGTGTTCTTGCTTTATTTACCTCATTTTCCACTCACCAGCCCTCACACACGGAAACTCGCACACAATCGCCCTCATGTTACTCACTTCCGTAGACACGGCCTTGCCCTAATTTGGGAGGAGCACTGCATGTGTTGTCAGAATTCCCCATAGCTCTGGGACCTTCTCCTTTCGGTTGGTAGTTGTTGTTTCTCACTGGGGACAAGGTTGAGGTCAGCTCTGAACAGCCTGAGACTAAAAGAACAACTTGACTGTGCCAGTCTCTGACCCTGTGAGTAGTCGTTCCTATTGTGAGACCGTTTGTGGGAGTTGAGAGAGTCTTTGGTCAGAGAGAGCAGGTGGCCAAGGGCTCCAGTGATGGATTAAATCACAGGAAATGTGCACCAAGTTGAAGAGCCTCCATTGCTCACCTGGCTCTGAGGACCAACAAGTCTATGAGAGAGTCTCCAAGACGTGCTTGGGCTGTGATTCTGGTCAGGAGTTCTATTAGACAGTGAGCTCAAAGCTGGAAAATCCCACAAAATAAACATTTAACCCCACACACCTACATAGGTCCTTTGAGGACTATAATTATTGAACCGTAGAGATAATGAGAAATGTAATTCTCCACATAGTAAGTGCTAATCCTATACTGGTTTTGAATTTCTTGTCCCTATAGAAATGTTTCCCCCCAAAGCCCTTCTTCAATATTGTTGGTTCTTTATAGGTCCTGCAGCCTCCTTGCTTAGCATCCTTTTGCCTCCCTGCTCCCTTTTCTTTGGAGATGTCCAAATACTCTTATTTTGCAATTTTACATCCTATTTCTATTTTATAAAGATTGCCCTAATTCATTTCCTTTGGCCATGACCAGTTCTTTTGGACACTTCCTTGCTTTCCTGTGCTAGAAGCTTCAACCCTAAATCATTACTCCTGTATGAGTGTCTGATCACTCACTCCAGCTCAGCAGGTTCTTAGAGCAGGTCATGTATTTGTGATGGTCAATTTTATGTGTCAGCTTGATGGGACTATGGGGTGCCCAGGTATTTGATTTAACATGATTTCTGGTTGTGTCTGTGTGAGCGTTTCTGGAAGAGAGCAGCACTTAAATTGGTAGACTGAATAAAGCAGTGGCCTTTGCCAGTGTGGGTGGGTCTCATCTAATTGTTGAGAGCCCCGAGAGAATATAAGATGGAGGAAAGAAGGATTCTCACTCAACCTGGCTGTTGGACTGGGATGTCCATCTACCTTTTCTCTCCTGGTTCTCTGGTCTTCAGACACAGATTAGAGTCTTGGAATCCATACCATTATCTCCTATTGGTTCTCAGACCTACCTTCCAATTATTGCACCTGGGTCTCTACTATGCTTTCCTGGGTCTCAGCTTGCAGATGGCAGATTGTGGATCTTCTTAATTTCCACAATCAAGTGAGTCAATTCCTTATAACCTATCTCTCTTATTCTATTGGTTCTGTTTCTCTGAACCAATATTCCTGAGATAGGGTTTTTTATACACAAGCTATCACAGCATATTAGTAGAAGAACCCAACTATCAACCATAGATGTTGCTTCCTCTTCATAACCCATCCCCTTTTCACTCCTCAAGCCATAATAGCTCAGTCCTGGAACTGGGTGTGCACTCTAGAGAGTGCTATTCACTGTCCTGGATGGTGGCCGGGGTGGGTGGTATGTTTAACTTTTCTTTGACATTACAATGTCTTTTTCGATTGTACAGGTGCATGTCCTCGTTTGAGTGAGGAGTTTGGGCATAGTGAGGGCGAGGCTATTGTGAGCAGCATCTCCATAGCTTTGCTGCTGCCCTTCTTTATCCAGATACTCTGTGCCGGGCTGCCCAGTGTGCCCTAGCCAGCCACGTTTGTCCCTGTAGGTCTGGTGTAATGATGAGTAGGAGTGCCCCCCTTTGGACGGTGAAGCATAAGGCCATCCTACTTACTAACCAAGCACTCACTTGGAGGTGGGAAGCGGAAGGCAACTCCACGCCTGAATCTCTAACTCCCTTGCAATTTGAAATCCAAATTCCTCACTTCCTGCAAGACATTGTACTGGATTGTTTAGAGGTATTTCTGAGTCCATTCGCTCAAAACTGAATGGGTATCTCCTGTCAAGAACTAACCTGCCCAGTGTTTCTCTGACCCATTTAATGCCACTCACTCAGGGGACCGAATTGAAACCCTTGAGTCACTCTGACTCACCTGTTTCCCTCTCGCCACAAGTGAAGTGGTTTCCAGAGTGTTCCTCCTGCCATTTCCTACTTCCTCACCCCACCCTGCTCTTGCCACATCTGTTCTCCTATGTGTTTATGTAATGATCTCTTATCTGTTATATATCTTCATCATCATCATCATCATCATCATCATTGTCATCGTCATCATCACAGGGCTGTGTGAGAATTAATGCGATGAGGAAGTGATAGCATGCTGTCTGACATGTGACACATACTCAGTACAGTGAGCAGTGATTGGTGATCATGATGACTAATTTCCCACATCTCATAGGATACAATCATTCTGTTCAACTTTTGAGGTTTGCAGTGATGTTTTTTCCCTCTAGCATTTCTGAGGGCCATTGGATCTACTAGTAGTGTTGCCTTTATTTTATTTTCTAACATTGCTTTTATTGTTTAAGGTATTGAATTGAGCTCATTTGACAACTACAAGTAATATATTATAGAGCCTTCAGCAGGTTACCCTGTCCTGGGCTGACTTTGTCTAAGCCCATTGTCAGCACTAATATGTTCTTCAATGGTGTATAAAATTTGCTAATTTCTCATCTCTTACATGAATTAGATACACTATAACAAAAATAGAACACTCAGCACCTAAGTCATTGTTTAGAGAGCAGTTCAAAGTATTAGCATCTGAACTTGCAAGTCTGCATTATTTCCCTTTAGAATGGAACGCCTGGCGAAAGTGTGAAAATCATATTTATTATTGTTAAGCTCCCTAACAGAATGGCTTATTCATGCAGCCCATCTCAGACCAAGCTAATGCTGCTAGATTATCTTCTTAGAGGCTGACCTGAGGCGGGCCATAAGATTAACAGCCCTCTGTTGCTTCCATGTGTGTGATGGTCTATGATATTCATATGTGATGGCTTCACACGTGTTGGCAAACACAAGGTCCTCCAGAATGTTGAGAAGACCCCTCACTCCTGGCCTCCGATCTGACGCAGCACGCACCCTGCCATTTGGGTACCCGCCTCACGGAAGGGAGTTGCCACAGCTCTGCTGTGTGGATGGGTAAGCCATGCCTCAGATTGACTGTAAATCAGCTTTCACGTGTTCGAAAGTTTGATGACATTGTCTGGAGGTGCTCCAGCCTGAACATTGTCACTGAGAAAAGTGGGGAAATGACTCACCAGATAAGATCTATCCCTGTCATGTAATCAGGATTGAACGTGACGATAAAATAAAAAACAAAGAGAGAAACAGGTGGGCGTCTGACCTTAGGGAGCACCATACAAAGAGGGGGTGCACCCTCGAAGGCAGCTGTGCTTGTGCCCGGGAACTGACAACGTGCGCATAGAGTGGTCGTGGTCATGGCACATGGAAAGGCCAGCCCCGCAGTGCCTTCTGCCTCTGGTTCTGGTTGGCTCTGAAGGGTGGGGAAGACTAAGAGCAGTGAACCTAGCTGGGTTGGAAAGAGGGAAAAAAGAGTGGGAAAGAGTGCGCGTGTCGTGTGCCAGGCAGAGATGACCGCTGCCAGAGGTGTGGGACGGCGCAGATCAGCTCAGCAGGGACTCGGGCTGGTGAGACAAGGATGATGGCGAGACTGGGATAAAGACGGGAGGCCCCTAGGCAGACCCCGCAGACTTCTCCATCGAAGGGAACGACAGCGAGGCTGGCCCCAGTTCACAGCATCAGCCGGCGTTTGAGCAGACCTGCCTCGGAGGCCGGTCAGGTGCCTTCAGAATGAAAGGCGGTTTACAGGGGGAAACACACCGCCTCGTTAAATGTTAGTCTCTCATTACTTCTCCTGAACAGCAGAGTGAGTAGAAAGCAGTGGTGGATGGATTTTTCTGTACGACTGGCAACGCGTGTGCTGTTCTCTATTAGATCCCCTGAAAATCAATCTGCAACCTAGTTCAGCCTGGTAAAATTAGATCTAAAACTATTTAATTTTGTTTCAAGAGTGTTTTCCCCATCTGATGCTCAGCCTGAGGACACACAGTGATAAAACACCCTGAGTTATTACCGGCCCGCGCACTGCACCTCTGTCTGGGAGAGATGCACACAGTGCTGTGCGTTCTCTCAGTGGCCTGGTGCCCGGGATGAAATGGAAGCCTTCCTCAGCACTGAGAGGCCCATTTTTTATGCTCCTTTGCATTCCACATGGATTGGTAGTAAGATGTGGCAAATGGATGGTTCTAATTTGCCGGAGGATGCGTTTTGTTTTTGGAGTCAGACCCTCTAAAATGAACGCTCTACAGACTAACTAGTTGGGGGATGGGTGTCTGGGGTAGTGGAGCCAGAGGGGTGGGGGTGGGGGGTGCGGGGGGAGTGTGGGAGGGAGGGCCCCAATTTGGTCAGTCCTGGGGATGACGCTTAAAAACAGGAGTGTCGGCCAGTGTGGCTCAATGATTGAGCATCCACCTATGAACCAGGAGGTTGTGAGTTTGATTCCTGGTCAGGGCATATGCCTGAGTTGTGGGCTCTATCTCCAGTAAGAGCTGTGTGGGCGGCAGCTGATTAATGATTCTCTCTTATCACTGATGTTTCTCTTTCTCCCTCTCCCTTCATCTCTGAAATCAATTATATATATATCTCAGAAGTAAGGGTGATTTCAGATCATCACTTCTGCAATGGGAAGCTTCTACATTTGGGGCTCTGACAAGAATTGAATGATTGGCGAGCTCCGGGAACACCTGGCAGGCACCAGCCATCGTAACAGCAGCACCTTTCTCTGCTGATGGTAATGTTAAAATTAACCTTGCATTCTGCTAGGATCCCAGGCCCTGCCGGACCTCCCGTGTCTCACAGACAGAGTGTTCACCAGCCCTGACTGTGCCAGGCCAGCAGCATCCTCCTGCTTCGTAGGCAGGGAGAGGCCCCGGGAGGGAGGTGACTGCCGTGTGGTTGGAGGCGGCAGCAAGGGGAGGGTCCTTGGTTCTCCAGTTTTCAACGTTTCAGCATCGTAATCATTCAGAAAGAGTATGAGCTGTAATGAGAAAGTGCACCAAGCCCCGTGGGTGCCAGGAGGGTTTGGGGCCTCACTCTAACTGGCGGAACTGCGGAAGACCAAACCTCACCACCCACACGGCCTTGGTTTACTCACAGTCTAGGAGACAGTCTGTTAAGCTCAGTGCTCAGGGCCTGTTGTGTCATCACCAATTCCCAGATGCTGTCAGGTGCAGAGTGGCTCTCTTCGCCTCTGAGAGAGTAGTTACATGCAGAGAAGGGACATTGCGACTTGGGTTACAGTGAACAAGGGTGGCCGATGGTGGGGTGTGTGCTGCCCCGGGGCCTGCACTAATTACCCAGCCCCATTCCATGCAGCCTTAGAATCCTTCTCAACACACAAGGGCCAGCACAGCCCATGCCAGCCAGCTGGAGTGGGCATTTATTAAGACCACATTAAATTTTAGACTGCTTGGGGAAATGAACTATGCATTGTTTGGCTTTACGTCCCAGTTTATACCCGAGTAGAAACTTGGTCACAATGAGCTGGACTGGACTGGGCTGGCAGGGATGCGACCCTCTCTGCTGTCTACATGCCTCACCCTCTCTGAGGCTGAGTGAGCAGAGGCTAAGTTAGGGTTTCTTGTCTGTTTTTGGGAAATTGCTGTAAGACCTGGGGTAGCAGTTCTGCCAAACAGAGACAGGAGTAATTGGCGAAACTTTCCAGGCCCAAATGTACATAGAAGAGGCTAGGTTTCATGAAATTAAGCAGGTTTCTATCCTGAAGGGCGTCCGAGGGCTTATGATGTGTGACATGTTCATATTACTTGGAATTCTCCAGAATTCAGTGAGCAAACAGCCTCTCTCATGGCCCTGGCTCATGCTTTTCACAGAGTGCTGCCTGATGGGTGGTGGCCGGCCTCGCCCTGTGTCCTGGGCACTGCCCTGTGGGAATGTCCCGAGTCTGGCAGGGGAGACACTCCCACACGTCTGAGGTTAGCATGAGGGGCAGTGGATGGAGCCTAAATAACTTTGTATTTGGTACATGTACCGACGGTATGGTCAGGGGGTCTCAAGTCTTAACTGTGAGTGGTTCATTCACCAATAGCCACTCCATGTATATTTGTGGAGAGCCTACTATGTGCCAGGTGCTGCTCTGCATGCTTGGCAAGGGCATGGGGGCAGCAGAAAACAGAACAGAGGATGTTCTTTCTCTCTAGAACAGACACTCTGGTCTGTTTAAGGTCGGAACATGCTTCCCCTAGCGGCCAAACAGTGCAGATTTGGGCACAAGGGTTAGCACCCACACAAACCTGAAAATGATTCTACTGTTGTGTGTTTTGCATTAACCATTAGGTATAAACTGTATTCATCATATACAGACATCTGTGGAAACAGGCTAACACGGAGGAAGGAGCTCACATCCAAGAGTCCCATATGGGCTCCCCCACTTCAGGGGGTTATGCTGTCTTTTCATTCAGCACCCATTGCCTTTCAGCCAGCAGAACCCCCATGTCCTTGGGGACACACATAACAGACAACCGGATTTGTTGAGCCCAGTGCAAAATGAAAAGGTGGGGTTCCGTGTTCAAAAATCATTAAGAGTTTCAAGAGGACAACAGCAAAGCATTAAGCCAAGAGCAGGCCTTTCTAAGTGGGGGTGCTGTGTGATGAGGGGCCCATGCCCATGAGGCCATGCTTCTCGCCTGGAGGCTGTTTTACGTGTGGGCACCTGGCTCCATTCAGGCTGATGAGCGTGGGACCCCAGATTTATTTTGCTGATGGGCAAAAGCAGCCCATTCCCCAGTGAATTTGGAAGTATTTGGAAGTGAGGTTGTGAATCTGGAGCTGATGCCCGGGACCCGTGGGAGAGCCTGGGACCTTCAGGCCATTGTGCCTGACTCACACGGGAGGAAGGGGCTTAGGCCAGAGAAAGGCTGCAGGGTGGGGGGTGGGGTGGGAGGGAGCTCTGCGTTCAGTCCCATGAGCCACCTCTAGTGCCCTGACACCAGCAACCAGGATATCCCCTCACAGAACCCCTTGTTACTAAAACATTCACACTTTTTGTATAGGCTTCATTTCCCTCATTTGTAAAATGGGAATTAACTGTCTCCTTGAGTCACTTAAAGTCCTAAGGACACGTAGATGCGAAAGGATGAATTTACTAACAGGCCGGTTGGTGAGAAAGGGCCGTGTCCTGACTACTGCCCCACCTGAGAAAGTCTGTTGGTTCTTTGCCCGACCTGTGCTGGATGAAGAAGGCTGGAGCCTCAAATGAAGATGTAGGAATCATTGCTTTGACTGGCTACTATCCTGGAAATTGCAATGTGTTTTTTAAAAGAACTTTTATTCCTGCAGCCAGTAGGGGCCGCGATCTTCCATTCCTGCCTTTACTTGTGGATTATTCATGCCAGAATGAAGAGGCCTACGTGGCCACTTGGGCCAAGCTGGAAGGAGAAGCCGGTTTGAGAAGCTCAGAGTAACACAGGAACGCAAGGGCTTCAGAGCAGCTGCGTCCGAGGTGGTGGAGGCGTTCACAGAGCTGGGACGGAGCCGCTCCCCCAGCCACGGGCGCATTTCCTCTTGCTTTATTTCCCTCCCTCCATGCTTTTCCTTTTCCTGCAGTATTATGTGCCTCCCCTGGCTCCTCAGCACCATACACACACCTTTGACAGGGCGGGTGTCATATTGTCTGCATCACAAGGATGGCCCTGTCCCCCTTCTCCTCTCCGCCCCCGCCTCCGTTCCTGACACACTGGTAGGTGGTGCACATGGGTGCCTTGGGTGTGTTTGTAGTGCTGCTGTCCCAGTGATGTCAGTCAAAGACAGTGATTGTGGGAGCTGTGTTATAACCCCAACACTCAGGTGTCGGGGTGCTGGGCATCCCTGCGGCTCACAGAAATCTGAAGGCCTCATCCTCTTTTCCAAGCTTGGAAGCTGGAGAACTACCAACGGGCTCATGCTCCATCAGTGCCTTCTTTTAAAAAACGGTAAGTTTTAATTTTGATTTGAGAGAGAGAGAGAGAGAGAGAGAGAGAGAGAGAGAGAGATGTGAGGGAGAAACATCCATTGGTTGCCTCATGTACATGCCCCAGCCAGAAGGAACCCACAACTAGGTATGTGCCCTGACCGGGAATTGAACCCATGACCTTCTGGTGCCTAGGATGGTGCTCCAACCAACTGAGCCACACAATACAGGGCACCATCAGTGTTTTCTTGATGACAAGGTCTAGAGGGCCCTATGTTTTATTTAATTAAAACGTAAGTGTTTTGGCCCAAAGAGAGAAGGAACAAGAGGAAGGTCCTTTCCTTGAAAGGAACAGAGTGTTGCCCAGAGCTTCCTTGGAGCATGGCTGTGCAGAAAGTTGCCGCCTGGGGATGGTTGCATTGAACTTGAAAGATTCGCACGCAGAGAGCGCAGCTGAAGAGGCTTCCCCGGGACCTGTCAAGGTCCTGGGCCCGCGTTTCTGTGGGTGTCTGGTGGGCCCGGCCTCGCTGCGATGCATCAGAAGTGATAATGGGGGCTGTGGGTCTGGGTCCCAGGGCAGGGAGCTGACCGTCTGCCCTGGAGTGTCAAGATGGTGAGTAAGTGCAAAGACCAAGTTGCTCGTTTGCTGAGTGTCACTGCCTTGCCGGTCTTTCCCAGCGTCCCTGGCGCATAGTGTGCCAGGTGGCAGCGGCCACGGAGAGCGCCACGTGGTGGGGTGGTGGGGACCTATGTATGTTTCAGAGAGTTGACTCCTTTCCTGCCCCCTGTGCTGACGGTGAAAGCACATCACTGTACTCCCTTCCCATGGCCACAGTGTGCAGGGGCACACCCTCTTGGCCTCATTGTGAGTTACTAACGCTGCGCAGAGCCCAGCACCTGGCTCTGGTCAGTGAGAGAGCCGCTCATCATTTCGGGGAATCCGTGCTCCCCAAGGGATGCTGAGCAGACCCCCAAAGGCAATGTGGTGACAGCTGTGAGATGTGAGATGGAACAAAATGTAGTTAGGACCATGGTCCTCATCATCAAGGAAGAAGTGGATTAATCCCCCAGAGCACATATTTCTTAGTGGTTCTTTTTGTTTAAACCGTTTTATTCTTAAAAGAATATGTGACTTGTTTACGCAGCAGAGCCCTACCGCTTTTTTAGCCCAAATTAAATCTCACGCAGGAGCATCACACACTGCATTTCTGGTGTTGGAGCCCAGCAGGGGACGCTGGGCCCCGCCCACCTCCTGCATCTCTTGAAGAATGTCCCCCGCCAAGCCCCACTGTGGCTCAGAGCCCTTGGGGTGACATAGTGTAGTCAGTAGCTCATGAGAGAGAGCACATTTCTTGGTGCTCCATGTCTGTGATAGGCACAGTGCTCATAAGCGCCAATATTTATTGCATATTGACTAAGTCTCACAAAAAAGGTGTAAAGCATCGATTTTCATGTATACCTCAACCAATAATCTGACAACCTTATAAGTTAGCTGCTATTATTAATTATTATTATTAATCCTTACCCAAGGACATGCTTTTTTATTGATTTTAAAGAGAGGGAGAGAGAGAGAGAGAGAGAGAGAGAGAGAGAGAGAGAGAGAGAGAGAGAGAGAGAGAGAGAAACTTTGATCAGTTGCCTCCTGCACATGCCCTGACCTGGGATCAACCCATAACCTAGGTATGTGCCCTGACTGGGAATCAAACCCATCACCTTTTGGTTTATGAGACAATGCTCCAACCAACTGAGCCCTACTGGCCTATTATAATCTTCCTTTTCATTAATAAGAAAGCTGAGGGGTGGAGGGATTAGCAATTTGCTGACTCCCGGCCTCCACAGAGATCTCCACTCATGAGACTCCATGAGACAAAGTATTTTGGGCAAATGTACTGTCACACCCACATGTTCACAGTGCATATTAGAGCCTCTGAGAAGCCATGGGCCACAATGAACAGTTTATGAAACCCTCTGCCTATAGACTTTGATTACAAATAGTTCCTTTCAAAATTGCCTGCTTGGGAGGGTTTATCTTCATGAGCAGAACAAGTGTCTCGTCCAAACCCTGGGGCTTCTGTATTTCACAGCCTGGCTGCTCTCACTGAGGGCTGATTGGCCAATGTGTGTCGCTAATAGGAGTGCTCGCTGAACAAATGAACTTTAAAATTCTATACATGCAAATCTAAATTCCATTTGAGCTTTGACTTTATGCGTTTGGGACTTAACTTTTGTCTAAGAGAGCTCTCCATTTTTCTTTAAAGTGACTATATCCATACTTTTAAAAAGTTCAAAAACAGAAAATATTCTTTGCACAAAATCCCCAGTAGCCCCCTGTCTGAGAGAGAAATGGGCTGTGAAACTGGGCAAATCAGCAGTGGTTGAGGCACTGGGCTCTGTACTCTAGGCGGGGTCCCTGGGTCTCCACTGAAATATAGGTGTGGCTGTTGGCTTCACTGCTCTGGCTGGTAAGCCCAGTTCCCTCGTTTTATATCTCAGTTTTCTCCCCTTTCTATAAAAAGAGTAGCTGCCTCATAAGTTGTCATGAGCACCTAACAAGGCAATCCATGCCGAGTGTAGTGGTGTCCTCTGGAGGCATAGTCTCCTGTTCTTCCATGCATGTCCTTGTCCCCCCACCTGAGCCCCACCCCTTGGAGATGGGCCTGCTCCTTGTCTGGGGTGACAGGAGGTGCTGGACCCTGTGGCTGTGAACTTGAGGTGATCCTCATGACATGGCTGCTTCTCAGCAGGCAAAGCTGTGGGCAACTTGGCCGAGACCTGGTGCTGAATAGTCTGGAATAGTCTGGAAACATCAGAGAACACCCACTCCCCCTGAGGAGCCATGGGCAGGAGGGGGGTCAGAGTGAACGTGGGGCTGATGATGTGGCTCTGAGCAGGATTCAGGGCGACGTGGAGGGGTGCCAAGGATAAGTCTGTGTTTGGGAAGAGCAGACGTGGATGGTGCACTGATCCTAATACCGCCGGTTTGGTGCCCAGCTAGTTTTGGGTTGAACAACATTGATTAAAATAGTGATTTTTAGGCTCGCAAAGCATTCAAATTTCTGTAAATATACGAAGTCTTCCCAATATATGTAAATTTATTACGTTTCTGAAGATACCTTGAAACACAACAGGATGCTGGCATTGTCAAATGATGCCTGGTTTCAGTCGTTTTACTTTTTAGTATAATTCAGTCTGCGGGGAAAAACTCACACTTCCATTTTTGCGACTTTTCTCTGTGGCATGTACGTTATGCTGTGAACCAGTTGGGATGTCCCATGCTCCTTTCCTACGTGTAGATGCATAGCTTAGGGGAGGAAGAGGTTCTCCTTGAACACTGATCTTGGGCAAATAATGGAACTTAGAAAAAGGGTCTGAAGGCAAATTTGGTTTTAAGGAAGATAAGACAGAGCAGGGTCTATAGAGATACCGAATGTCAGGTGACACGTCATTTGGCTGTGGAGCATTCTTTTCAGGGTCTAGGAACCAACTCTCCATTCAATACATAATTTTAGTTTAGAATTTAGTTTGTGGAGAGCTCAATAATACACTTAAAAAATCAGGTGGGAATCAGTCTCAGAGAGGTTTTCCTTGGCTCTCACCAAGTGGGCTGCTTTCTAGAAAAACCAAAAGCCACTCTTTGGAGGGCACAGCTTCACCAGACACCATGTCCAGAAGGTCAGGGTGCAGCCACCTCGGTGAATGAAGGTTGACACGGAGATGCTATTGGCACCATGGTTTTATTAACTCCTCGTTGTGCCTCTAAGCAGTTCTGGTTACGTAAGCAAGTGAATTATATTATCCAAGGTTATTGCTCAGACAATCTACAGAAAACGATAGTTTTCCTCTCTTATCGCAGGGATCTAAATGTTAACCAAGTGCCTGTTAGCTTTTCACATTACGTCGGAGGCATTCATTAGCTCTGACATGGCTGGGATTGTGCTTTAAGACTCTTTAAAGATGAATCAAAGGGATTTAGTGCTTGGGTTTTGGACTAGAAATCAGTGTCTCTCTGGGCATCATCCAAGTGTGAAATGTAGCACAAATTGCCTTTAAAAATTAATAATTCACAAAATCTATGGGTTAAGCCCAGCCTGGCTTGGGAAGATAAGTAAAATAAATATTGTAAAGTCAATTTTTAATAACTTGTGGCATGGAATTTAAGCACAAGAGAAAACATTGAGCAATTAGGCAGGAGCATTCGGTGCATGGTTACATGAGAATAATAGTATCGAAAAGCCCTGTCCCTCCTTGCGCACAGGAAATATCACTTAAAGCTCTCATCTGGTACCTTGCACGGCTCATGCCATTTCTTTGTTTAATAAGCTCCTGCCATGTGTGCAGTTACTTTTAAAAGTATTTTTACATCAACAGCTCTGGGTGAGACTTACAAAAAGTGGTAAAGACAGATGTCCGATGAGGGATGGTCGGGCCAGCGCAGACGTGGACAATGATATGATTAGATCCGTCACTAGGCTGGTAACCAGAGGACGGGCATTTATCTAATTATGGAGACAGAGCATTTACATCGAGGGGATTTCATTAGAAGAGGTTTCTAAGATCGGGAGTTAGGGCTCATCTTCTGACTCTATCAAATAGGAGCTGGCCTCAGGGCTGTGATTTTATTCACAATGAAGAATAAAGTCCCTGATGGATGGTGGCAGGTCCTCATCTTCCAGAAAAAGATAGCAACATAAAAGGCAAGGAAATGGAATAGCATGGCTGAGAAATTGAGGGAGAGAGACACCATGTTTCTGCTGTGAGGGGCAGCCCACTCGGGAGCTGCTCTGCTTGCAGGATGGGATTCTGGAAAGAGAAAGGTGTGGGCGGGACGTTGGAATTCTGAAGGGCCATACCAATTAACAGCTGCGAGGGCCAAACACAAATGAGAACACAGCCCTCCAGGAATCAGCATTCATGTATCCTCGGTGACTTAGGCTTCCCAGGACTTTGCACTGTGTATCTATTCTGAGTGAGTCTTTGTTGAGATGGGGATGAAAATGACTCATCAGCTCCAAATCACTCTGTTTTCCACTTTGATCTCATAGCACATGGTGGCCTCTACTGTGCTCCATCCACAGTGCCTCTAGGAGGTGCTCCAAGCTCACACCCTCCACCTCTGAGCAAAATGCTGATAGGAGTCATGATGGTGGCCCTGTCACCTGCACGAGTGGGATACTGGGTGGTGGAGGAAAGGAGTTAGATACGTCCTTGGATCTGCCCTGATGTAATCTAGACAAAAGGAATCTCCCACATTGGAGATGAGTCAAAGCTTTAGTTTTGGACTGAAAATTTGTGTCCTCTCTTCCCTCCAGATTCATATGTTCAAATCCAATCCCCAATGAGATGCTGTCACGAGTGGGGCTTCTAAGAGGTGATGAGGTCACAATGGTGGAGCCCTCAGGATGGGATGGGTGTCTTTATAAAAGAGGGCCAGAGAGCTTTCTCTCCCCTCCGCCATGCAAGGACCCAGTGAGAGGGCACCATCTATAAACCTAGTTCAATTCCCGGGCCCTCTCTGAGGAATTCTATGAGCCTTGCAGAAACTTCCCCACTCTCCTCTCTCCTGCAGCATTCAAGGCCTCAAACCTCCAGCCGGCCTCATGCCATGCTTTGCCTGGCAGGCATCTTTCACGTGTGTTCTATGTACTGAGCTTCTCGAGGGGAGAAAGGACCTCATCTTCACATCTTCCCAGCATCTAGTGGGGCTTTAAGTACACAGTAGGTCCTCAAAGACTTTGTTGATTGATCTCAACTGAGAAACAGGAGAATATCAAATTTTTTTTGTGTGGCTTTGGGAGTAAGAGTAGTCCAGGGCCAAGTTAACTTCCTCACTACTCCTAATCGAGTGGACCCTCTACTTGCCTGTCTGGGGGCAAGAAGAAATGCTGTGATCCCACATGGGAGTGTGTGCACGAGCCATGGTTCTCACGCTCACGAACGAGAGGCAGTAAACTCCCTTGTTTACTGATTTGTGATAAAGCTTCATGTCCTCCTGGGGTATTGACAAATGATCTTATGCCTCGGGAGAGTCCTATTAAAGGTTGGCCGAATTTTCCTGGATCCCATCCTAGGAAAGTTTCAAACCTGGCAATAAGGGCAGCTTTTCAACATGATCATTTAGTGCATGTGTAAACACAGTGCCTTTACCAGGAGGTTGAAAAATGAGAGAGGGACGGAGGGAGGGGGGAGGGAGAGAGAGAGAGAGAGAGAGAGAGAGAGAGAGAGAGAGAGAGAGAGAGAGAAAGGGAGGGAGAGAGGGAGAGAGAATAAAGGCACAGATGGGGTTTGGACAGTTTCTCATTGCTGGTTCCATATGATAGAACTCAACACATCTGGTCTGCTACGAAAAGCATCTTTGCACTAATTTGTTTGTCAGTATCCATTGAGAGGACGATCTGTCATCCTGTCGCATTTTGGTTATCCTGAGATGTTTGAAGACAAGGCTAGCCACAAATTGGAACTGTGGACACCCGGGAGTGAGTGGCGGAAACTGCCAGCTGTTCTTAGGAACATCAACTGTGACATTTTTAAAGCTGAAATTTCAACGTAACCTTTACAAAGGCATTTAGCAGCTGCACCAAAAAAGCTAATCACTGGAACAGGAGAACGAAATTCCTCCTCATGTCCTGGAGAGAGAGAGAGAGAGAGAGAGAGAGAGAGAGAGAGAGAGAGAGAGAATGTGAGTCTAACCCTTAGTACTGGTTGGAGAAACAATAGAATGATGGGTGGCCAGATGTCAAAGAGAAAGGAGCTCTGTCCTGCTCCTGGGTATTTTAAGGCTTTCTGGTCAAAGGAAACATTACGTTATTCCATTATTTGTCTTGGTTTGTAGACACTAGAATTGAGATTTCATTATGCTGCTTCATTTGGTTCCATGATGGTATAATCTGGTCATGGTTGTCCCCTCCTCATTTCACTGTACCTCATTCACCACCTGCTTCTCAGGACATATTATGCTAAATGACATGCATTTGTTTAAATTTCTTTCTCCCTGAATAAGTTTTAATCTTCTCAGAGCACAGAGACTATGCTTTGCTCTGGAACACAATAGATACACTTGACCAATGTCATTTGGATTAAGTTAATTTAAACTGGTATCTTTTGAGCAACATGTGAAGCGTGCTGATTTCTTACACCTAACGAGCTGCTTGCTGTTCAGAGTTACAAAGATCCCTTAGCATCTTCCTGTCTTTCTACTTACTCGGCAGGTCTCTGTTGTGAAAAATACTGCACTCATTTTCCTTTGTGACTCATAGAGAATGATCAGGGGCTCTGGGAAGTTCAGCTTTCCTTCGCTAAGTCTTCTGATGTCTCTAAGTTGTCGACCAATGCTCTGGATTTGGCGACCCTTCACTTTTGCCTTCCACTTACTTCTTCCCTTGTCAGTAGGTTGGTTTATAATCTGAGTTACATCACTGAGTTGGATGCATTGTAATCTCTGTGAAGACATCCTGGGCACGTATCATACACGCTGGAAAAGACTAGCAAATGCCGACGCCTGCCAAAACCCACTGTAGCCTCCAACTGTAACTCAGCTGTCAGAGAAATGTGTGCAAGGGAGGAGGAATGAGGAGGACTTGGTATGAAACAGAATGAGTGGGGTGAATTTCCTGGAGCAGCCTTAATCAGAAATGTTCAAACATTTTCTTAAATCCCTTATGTCATTTACCTCTACTGTTAGGCCATTTGAAGGTGGGCTGCCTTTGTGGGAAGGTTGTGTTTATGTTTTATATTTGACCTGAAGTGGCAAAACAAAACCAATATAATGTTGTAGAAACAAATGGTGGTATTTTGGGCACCCAGGTCAGGGGAATAAAGCTTAGCAAGGCAGCAGACAGGATATGCTCGCGGGACAACACCACTACGGGTGCTGGCATCATTAGGCAGGACTGCAGGATTCCTTGAAATGTGCAGTTTCGCCATCTTTGAATGAAACGGGCATTGCACAGTAGAGAAATAAACAAGGAGAGACCTACCATCCGTCTAGGCACCAACCTTTTAAATCCTTTCTTTTTCCTTGTTCATTTTACTTGTCATTGCTGGTGTGAAACAAAAGACCTCTCCTGCACAATGGTCTGGAGAACTAATACAATTAATTGGTGCACACACATATTTCTCTTTACAGGCTGGGATGAAGACGGGAGGACAGTCCCCCAAGCCCTGGGAATTCTCCGACTTTGTCTTGTTTCACCCACTCTGCCCATAAAGCCCATTGTAGGGGTGGAGGGAAAGAAGCTCAGTCCTGAGCCCTCAGCCCGAGGAGAAGGGGGAGACTTTGTTACATTTACCACAGGAGGCACTGAAGTTCAAGAAGCCAGGGTTCTGAGACTGGGAGAGCTTTTCCCCGAAACCGTGAGCCAGAGCGAGGCCTGGCCAGAAGAAGCAATGAGCCTGGGTGAGCAGACAGGTTGTTCTGGATCAACTCCTGTCTGCCCATACTTAGGCCATTGTTTCTTTTATACCCTTATTCTTTTATCAAAATCTTAAATAGGCAGTTTTGTGTTGGACAAAATATAGGGGTGGACAGCAACCCAAGGCAGCAAAGAAAGAGCCGGAGCATGGTCTGACCTCCAGCAATTCCATCCTCAAACCCTGCCCAAGAGGCCCTTCATGGTGGCTCCCACCCCTCTTCCCCAGCCCCTGAAATTAGTCCTTCACTCTCAGGCTCCAAGAGCCCTGATCATGCCTTCTCTAGCTGCCTATTTGTTCTGGGATATACAGGTGTATAACAGCCAGAGTGAGCAGTACCTGGGTGAATCCTCCCAACAACCCATCAGGAAGGTAAGTGAGACACAGAGAATCATCTGTTGAGTGTCACCCAGTAAATAAGGAGAAAGCCCATGTCCCATGAATCTATGCCTGTTGATTTCCTGTTTGGCTCACTTGTTCTAAACAAATCCGTATCCTGATTCAGATTTCCTGCTAGAAAGAAAGCTCTCTCTTATTGGAGAGTTCATGATTTCTGCATTGTTCTTCAGGAGGCTTAGGATGCTTGACACTTGCCAAGGGAGCCAGAGCTCTGTCCCATGACTCTGGCTATGTCTGTGTGTCATCAGAGGAGTCTGATCTTGCTGCTGTTGATGATGATGATCACACTCAACAACAGCTGTTTGCTTACCCAGCTGTGTTCCCTTTTCTAAAGATGTACAGCCCAGATCAATTATAATGAAATTATAATGAAATGGCCCAACATATCAATAGTTAGTTACCTTAAGTGTAAAGAATCTAAAACACCAATTAAAAGAGAGAAATTGACTGAGCGGATAAAAATAAAATAAAACCATGATCTAAGAATGTGCTGTTTACATGAAACTCCCTTTGATTACAATGACATAGATAGGTTGAAAGGATAAGTAAGAAGATAGAAAAAGATATACCATAGCTCTAGTTAGTTTGGCTCAGTGGGTAGAGCGTTAGCCCATGACTAAAGGGTCGTGGGTTTAATTCTGGTCAAGGACATGTACCTTGATTACAGGCTCCATCCCAGCCCTGGTCAGGGTGTGTACAGGAGGCAACAAATTGATGTGTCTCTCTCACATTAAAGTTTCTCCTCTCTTTCACTGTCTCTAAAAATCAATGGAAAAATATCCTCGGGTGAAGATTAACAAAAAAAAGAAAAGAAAACAAAATAAAAAAAAAAGAAAAGAAAAAAAAAGAAGAGATATACCATTGACTATTAATTAAAAAAATAAGAGTAGCCATATTAAAATCAGATGAAGTAGACTCTATAGCAAAGAAAATTACCAGAGACAAAGATGTAAATTACATAATAATAATAGGATGAATCTACTGGGAAGACATAACCATCCTAAATGTGCATGCACCAAACAAAAGCATGAAATTATATGAAGCAAAAACTGATAAACCTGAAATGAGAAATAGACAAATCCAGAGTAAGGTTAGGGACTTCAATTCCCAGCTCTCGGTGATTAATAGAACTACTGGACTGAAGGTCAGCAACAACTTGGAAGAGCTGAACCACCCCATCAACCAACAGGAACTAAGTGATATTTACAGAACATTCACCTATCAGTGCAGAACATGCATATTTTTCAAGTGCCCGTGGAACAGTCTCCAAGATAGACCATACTCCGTACAAGTGAATTTTATGACTATAGGCCATAAAGCCACCTGAACAGATTTTAAAGAGTTGAAATCATAGAGTGTGTTCTCTGATCATAAAGGAATTGAACAGGAAATCAGTAACAGAAAGACAAGAAAATCTCCAAACACTTGGAAATTAAACAATGCCCTTCTAAATAACCCACACATCAGAGCGGAAGTCTCAAAGTAAACAAAAATTCATGAAACTATATAAAGATGAAAACACAACACAACAAAATATGTAGAATGCAGCTAAAGCTATGCTAAGAGGAAAATTTAACCCTAAATGCTTATATCAGCAATGAAGAAAAGTCTCAAAGACATGCACTCCTATTTTCATAAACTATAACAAGAAGAAAAAAACCCCAAAGCAAGTAGAAGGAATGCACTAATAAAGATAAGAAGTCAATGCAGCTAAAAACATAAAAATAGAGACAATTAATGAAACAAAACTGGATCATTAAAAAAAAGTCTGTAAGACTGATAAACATGTTGCAAGACCGAGAAAGATAAAAAGAGAGAGACACAAATCACCAGTCTCAGGAATAAAACCGGGGATGTCCCTGCAGATCCTATAGTCATTAAAAGTATAATAAGGGGATATATGAACAATTTTATGTTCATAAACTCAATAGTTTGGAAGAAATGTTTTTTAGAAAACAACAAACTACAAAAACATAACCAAGATGGACTCACTAAATCCAAGGTCTTATAACCACTGAAGTCCTAGAATTATTAAAGGAAATGAACCTGTAATTAAAATCCCCCAAAAGAAATATTTACCCACTGTGATATAACAGATTTGCTTAGGTACTGAACCTTACATCCTCATAACTCCTTTTTTTTTAAAATTTATCTTTACTGTTCAGATTATTACAGTTGTTCCTCTTTTTTCCCCCCATAGCTCCTCTCCTCCCAGTTCCCACCCCACCCTCTGTCCTTACCCCACCGCTGTTCTCCTCCATAGGTGTACGATTATTGCCCATTCTCTTCCCACACCCCCAACACCCTTTACCCCCCAAAATTGTCAGTCCACTCCCTTTCTATGCCTCTGATTCTATTCTATTCACCAGTTTATTCTGTTCATCAGATTTCTTATTCACTTGATTTTTAGATTCACTTGTTGATAGATATGTATTTCTTGTTCATAATTTTTATCTTTACTTTTTCTTCTTCCTCTTCTCAAAGGATACCTTTCAGCATCTTAACTAATAAAAGCGTAATATTAAAATTAACCGTTTCTTCGGGATGCCTAAGCCAGGCCCACCAGCCAATCAAAGCAACTGTATGCAAATTAACCCAGCCAACATGGAGGCTGCCACTCAGGAACCTGAGTAAACAGGCAGCGTCTGTTGCAGCAGGAGTGAAACTGTTTGCGGGCCCGCTTGGGCTTCTCTCTGCTCCAGGGAACATCATATTTGCAACAAATGTTTCAATCCTAGGAGCTGAAGCAAACAGCAGGCCAGGCCTGACTTCTAATTAAACATTGTTTCATTATAGAAGCCAGAGCTGAAGCAGAGAGGAGGTTTTGTTACTAGGCCCCAGCTTAAAGGAGCAGTGTATCAATTATAGAAGATAAACAAACCCCAGAAACCTGCGTCCAGCCAGCCTTGCTGGGACATTGGGTCAATGGGAGCTGTGGGCAGCCTGAAATTCTGAAAACAGCCATCAGCCCCTCACCCATGCTGGCCACACCCCAATGGGATGATGGACGTTACTGGGGCCTTGGCCAGCCTGCAAACAACCATCAGCCCCTCACGCATGCTGGCCACACCCCAGTGGGGTGAGGGATGCCACTGGGGGGCTTGGCCAGCCTGCAAACAGCCATCAGCCCCTCACCCAGGCTGGCCAGGTACCCCAGTAGGGACTCAAAACCTGAAGGGACTGTGGGCAGCCTAAAAATGGCCCTCAGCCCATCACCCACGCTGGCCACACCCCCATGGGGTGAGGATCCACACTGGGGGTCTTGGCCAGCCTGCAAACAGCAATCAGCCCCTCACCCAGGCTGACCAGGAACACCAGCAGGTGGACATCCCCAGAGGGGTCCCAGACTGCGAGAGGGCACAGGTTGGGCTGATGGACCTCCCGAGAGCACAAATTTTTGTGCACCGGGCCCCTAGTTTCATATAATACTGGTTGGGTTGTGATGAACTCCTTTAGCTTTTTTTTGGTCTGTGAAGCTCTTTATCTGACCTTCAATTCTGAATTATAGCTTTACTGGGTAAAGTAATTTTGGCTGTAGGTTCTTGCTATTCATCACTTTGAATATTTCTTGCCACTCCCTTCTGGCCTGCATAGTTTCTGTTGAGAAATCAGCTGACAGTCGTATGGGTGCCCCCTTGTAGGTAACTAACTGCTTTTCTCTTGCAGCTTTTAAGATTCTCTCCTTGTCTTTTGCTCTTGGCATTTTAATTAT
>PVJC01004742.1:0-62320 GCA_004026665.1 Murina feae
TTTTGCATATCTTTTGTTAAGTTTATTCCTAAGTATTTATTGTTTTGATCCTATTGTAAATGAACTTTTTAAAATTTCATGTTTGAATTGTTTATTTCAAGTATATGTAAATATACTTGATTTTTACATATTGGTTTTGTATCTTGCATTCTAATTTTTTTGTGTAGATTCTTTAGGATTTTTTATATTCAAGATAATGCCATTTGCAAATAGATAGTTTTACTTCTTTACTTCTTTTCTAACATGAGTGCCTTTTAATTCAATTTCTTGCCTGATTGACTAGAAATGGCAAGAGTGGACATGTCTGTCTTGTTTCTGATCTTATGGGGAAAGCTTTCAGCCTTTTAACAATAGGCATGATATTAGCTGTGGGTTTTGTAATATTCTTGATCAAGTTGAGGAATTCCTCTTCTAGTTTATTGAGTACTTTTATTGGATTTTGTCAAATGCTTTCTCTGTCTCTACTGAGATTATGTAATTTTTGTTCTTTTTCCTTTCTTTTTTAAAAAAACATATTTTTATTGATTTCAGAGGAATCAATAAAAGGGAGAGGGAGTGAAAGATGGAACCATCAATGATGAGAATCATTGATTGGCTGCCTCCTGCATGCCCCCTATTGGGGATTGATCCCAAAACTCAGGCATGTGCCCTTGCATGGAATTGAATCTGGGACCCTTCAATCTGTGGGCTGCTACTCTCTCCACTGAGCCAAACCAGCCAGAGCTGTTCTTTTTTCTATTGAGATTACATGTTACATTACTTTTTTTTGTATTGAACGGATCTTGTGTTCATGGAATAAATTCCATTTGGATCCTTTTTATATGTTACTAAAGGCCCAGTGCATGAATTCTTGCATGGATGGGGTCCCTCGACCTGGCCTGTGATCAGGGCCAATTGGGACTTCTCGCTCAGTCCCCATTGGGGCGATTAGGGCTGGCTAGCAGGGTGGGATGGGGTGGGGTGGGGGAAGGATTGCAGGAGGTTGGCTGGCCATGGGAGGTTGACTGTGGGAGTGCACTGACCACCAAGGGGCAGCTCCTGCATTGAGCATTTCCCCCTGGTGGTCAATGTGCATCACAGCGACTGGTTCAATGGTCTTTTGGTCGCTTAGGCTTTTATATATGTAGATGGTACTCAGTTTGCTAGTACTTTTTGAGGACATTTGCATTTATATTTATACGAACTATTGAGATGTCTTACTTTTGAATGAAAGAATACATGGTTCCCCCAGTAAAGATCATCTCATTCTGGCCATGAATTGACAGTAGCAGCTATCTGAGATCAGACCTGGAGTGACTGGTGACAATGTCTGGTCTTCTGGTTCTCGCTTTGTGGTGGTCTGAGTGAATGTGAACGCTTCTCCCTCTATTAACACATAAAAATGTGGTATAATTAGAACAAAATTCCCTTTAAGTTCATAGCTGAATAATATCTAAAACCCCTTCGGTAGCCTGTAACAGGCTCCTTGTTGCCTCTCAGATCTTGTCTCCTAACCACTTACTTTCCCATCTCCCAGCACATTGGCCTCCTTGCTTTCCCTCTGGTATGCCAGGCGTATGCCTGCCTTAGTGCCTTCGCACTGGCTGTGCTCCATTTATAAAATGTTCCTCCCTAGACAATCCACAGAGCTGATCCCTCACTTTTTTCTTTTAGGTCTTTTTTTTTTTTTTTAGATAAAATGTCATCTGCTAGCAAAGAGGCCTTGCC
Source organism: Murina feae (assembly GCA_004026665.1). Lineage (NCBI taxonomy): Eukaryota > Metazoa > Chordata > Mammalia > Chiroptera > Vespertilionidae > Murina > Murina feae. Next base: position 1,708 of record PVJC01004742.1, read on the forward strand.
TGACAAACCCGTATCAGATAACTTTCCCCTGATGTCTCTGACCCTCTCTTCTCCTTGCCCCACTTCACTCGTTCCTACTCACTACCTGACACACTGTATTCTTGTTTTGTGTCTGCTGCCTTTCCTCTCCTACCCTTCCCTCCTGGTAGCTTCCCTTCCCCCACCCCCAGGTAAACCTCTTGAGGTCAGAGATGTTGTTTGCTTTGTTCACTGTTGTGTTTAGAATAGGGCCTGGATTATAGAAGATTCTCAATAAAATTATTTGTTGATTGAATGGACTTGAAAGAAAAATCCTCAGGTACCAGAAATTTATACTAGTGGAACTTAAAGTCTGAATTTTTTGGAGAACTTAGCTGGAACTGAGCCTTGGGGAGGTTATCAGATGCTATAGGCCTTCATTCCAAGAGTCCAGGGTGTCAAACTATCTCCTTATGAGGCAGAAGACTTGTGTGTGAGTGTTCTAGCTAAGAAGTTAACATGAAAATTAGTCTCAGAAGCAAATAACAGTGACAGAAATGCTTGTACAATCCAGGACACATCTCATCTTCTACTGAAGATAAGCTCTTATTAAAATATTTCAAAGGTCACAAGGAATGACACACCAGGGGGGAACCAGTGGACCCAGTTAACTTTAGAATTTACTCTCTCCAGATCACAGTGGAAAGTCCTGAAGTGAATTCTAAAACAAGGGCCCCAAATAATTAAAGCTAAGAGAGGGAACAGAAACCATAGTGAAAGAATAGGACACCATGGGCCTGCCTGGATGATTCGGTTGGCTGGAGCATTATCCCTTACACCAAAAGATTATGTTGTTTTATTTCCAGTGCAGGCACACACCCAGGTTGCAGGTTCAATCCCCAGATTGCAGGGGTACATACAGGAGACAACCGATTGATGTTTCCCTCTCATATTTCTCTCTCTCCCTCCTTACCTCGCCCCCCCCCCCACCCCCATCATCAGTAAGCATATCCTCTAGTGAGGACAAAGAAAAAAGAAAAAAAAAAAGATGACCGTGAAGAAAGAACAGGGAAGTTTGAAAAAGAACCAAGAATTTGTCCATGTGACAGTCATTGCAAGTAAAGTCTTTTTATCAGTTAAACAGGAGGTGAGACACAGCTGATGAAAATTCATGAACTATAGACGAGACCGGAAAAGGTGTACCTGTCATGCTGATGTTTCAGCTGCAGGTTTTATCAGAGGTTTTCATTTAGTTCATTACTGATCCTGGGGTAAGAGTTCTTTGGACTCACAAAGGAAAATTGCTCAGTTAAGTTGATGGCCTCTCTGACTAAGCCTTGCCACGTTCACTGTGGTCAAAGTCTGCAATATCCTGTTCTTTCTCTTCTTAAGGGCAAGCCACCGCGACTTTCAGCTGAAAAATTTAAGAATAATTGAACCTTACGAGGTGATACATTCAGGAGACCCAGGTATGGACACAGGTAATAATTTTGCCGATTATTAGATGGGACACATCTCAAAAGGATTTTTAGTTACCCTTGCCTCAACCTGAAGGTGGGAGAAAAGAAAAGGTAAGGGGTAATAATTGATTATGGCTGGGGTTGGGAGGATATGTATCTGGAACTTAAAAATCACTTTGTTTCTTGGCTTTCTGGGTAGTTGGTTACTGTTTCTAAGTACTTGCTACTTTTTTTAGGATAATAAGTTAGAGAATGAAAGTTATGGCATTTCCCATTCCAGGGGTAGTTGTGATAAGTTACTAGTCTAGTTTTTCTAATCTCTAGTATAATCCTCTATTGGCTGCCTTAGAGATTAGCTTTCAATGTTCATCATATGATTATGTAATGAGAAAAGTTTGTAACAGACATACTATTGTGCTTTATAAATTGACTATGCATTCAGGGAAATCTTTTTGTGAAAAATTTCTATATCTTCTCCCCAGAATTGGTTAGTTGCATTGTTGGGTTGCCAGAAACCTGAATTCTGAAAAGTGACGCATTTCTGTATTTTTAGCCCCCATAAGCCAGTGCTTTTCTATGGACTACCCGGGAGAGCCACAATGTTTCCTTGTAGCTGAGTGAAAAATCAATCCCCGAAGCTCACAAGAAACCATGACTAATCTCTCTTTGGAAGATTAGTGCTATAATTGCACTAATCCTTTTTCTTTAAAAATATCGATCATGCAACACTTTCTGGGAGGGAGGAGATGGGAAAAGGGGAATTAAAGAAAGGGGAAAGTGATAAAACTATCAAGTTTAGAGGTTGAAGAGAACTTCCCTTTCTTCTTATTATACGTGAAGAAATAGAGGTGCAGGGGGTTCAGTAGTCTGAGGTTGCAGATCCCAACTGGTAACCAGAACCCACTTGTTTTGATTCCATTGGTCTTAGGATGCTTTACGAGAGCCTCTGTTATGATCCCTTAGATAATAGAACTTGAACTTGCGAATTAGATAGATCTGGGTTCTGGTTTCTAATGATCCAATTGACTTGGGCAAGTATTTAACTCCTGTTTCTTTATCTGAAAAACGGGACTAGTGAAACCTCCCTTGGAGGATTATTATGAGAATTAACCACTAATACATGGAAAGCGCTTGGCCTTGCTCAGATGCTAGAAGCACAGCTTCGAATCTGTGTACATGTTAAGATGCTGAAATTGGAGAACACCAGCCCCTTCTATTGTTTTTTAATTTAATTTATTTATTTTTATCTTCAGAGTATGTTTATTAAAGTTAGAGCCAGTGAAACAAGCAAGGGCTTAGGAAGCAACAAGGGAGAGCCTGGGTGGGGCTGCTTTGGCTCTCTAGAAATGCTATAAGGAAGAAATGAGGCTAGGCGGGGCTGCCCTCGCTCACTGGGAAGTCAGAGACAGGTTCTGGGGGTTAGCCCAGGACAAGCTGCTGCTGCCCATTGCTCCCCTGGTTGCAAGTCTCATGGGGACCCTTAGAGTTGGGACCCTTAGAGTTTAGGAGATGTGTGCCTGTGGGGGAAGGAAAGGGGGGGAGGGAAAGGCTAGAGCATTGTCCTTCGAGGGAGGGAAGAGTGAGCATCCCCTTCTATTCTTATAACAAGGCTTGTAGAAATCCCAGCTGGTGCTTCAGATCCAGATTCAAATCCTATTTCTTAAGCTCCTACAGTGTACTATATGCTGTGCATGTTGCTTTCACACATGCTGTCACGTTAAATACTTCTAGCCACCCAGTGAGGTTAATGTGGTGTGCTTTTCAAGTACTTCCAAGGAGTGAAAAGTTTAGTTTGTGATAAAGGCTGAAGGTTTAGAAACTTATTTCTAACAGCAGACCCACATACGCAAGAGACTTTTAAATGAGTCATTCATTTTAAAAGTATGATTTAAAAATACCTGGCAGTGTATGGGCTAATGTTACATCATGGACTAGGTTTGTTGCTCTTGGCTTTGCACTTCCTTGCACACCCTGATTAGCTCTTGGCTGCTTCTGCCATTTCTGAAAAGTAATGGGATGTGGAATGAACAGATGCTATACTACGGCATCTGCTAAGATCCTAGCTTTCATGGAAGGTTCGTTACTGTTCATTATATCGAGTCTGAAAAGATCACAGATACACAGTTGTGATACCCACCCAGCCATCTTTGAGTGAGCATATGTGTGTGTTAATGGATTTAGATGTAATGGAATCAGAGATGAAGATGATGCGGTCCCTGCCTTAAGGAGAAGCAGTACATACACCTGTGGCACCATTTATCACATTGCTGTCAGAGTTAGTTAGTTGTGCACTCACTCTAAAAATTGCAAGCACATAACATTTACTATGTGCCAGGCACTGTTCCTAAATGCTTTATAGAGAGTAACCCACTTAATCCTTACAAAAATTACCCTCTGAGGATCGTCAGCCATGCTTTTCATCTTCCCCATCTTTATTATTATTTTTATTTTTTAAAATATATTTTATTGATTTTTTACGGAGAGGAAGGGAGAGGGACAGAGAGTCAGAAACATCGATGAGAGAGAAACATCGATCAGCTGCCTGTTGCACACTCCCCACTGGGTATGTGCCCGCAACCAAGGTACATGCCCCTGACCGGAATTGAACCTGGGACCCTTGAGTCCGCAGACCGACCCTCCATCCACTGAGCCAAACTGGTCAGGGCTTCCCCATCTTTAAAAAAAATATATTTTTATTGGCTTCAGAGAGAGGAAGGGAGAGGGAGAGATAGAAACATCAGTAATGAAAGAGCGTCATCAATTGGCTACCCCCTGTATGTCCTCTACTGGGGATTGAGCCCAAAACCTGGCCACGTGCTCTAACTGGGAATCAAATTGTGGTCTCTTGGTTCATAGGTTGACACTCATCCTCTGAGCCACACCAGCTGGGGCCTCATCATCTCCATCTTGAGTGCCCTTTCAACTGCTGCTGCCACCTCAATGGCTGTGTCTTATAACTGTACTAGCTTTGCCCTCTCCTCAGCTCTAGCTGCTCATCCACTCAGTTATTTTCAAGACCTGTTGTCCTTGTGGCCACAGCTGTCTCAACACCTTGCTCATTGCATTTACGTGAGTGGTAGCTGCTCCCATGGCCACAGCACACACTGCCTCAGCCACTGCAGTATTGGGAATTTTTTCACTGTGTCTGATATAGGTGACAAAGAAGTAGCTGCATCTGATCTAGGACACCAAGCAAATGTGAAGGGCATGAAGGGTGAGGAGGAAAGCGCAGGGGAAGTATCAAGAGTGGTAATGGGGGCAGGTGGCATTGTGGAGGGAAGTGTGAAAATGCCACTATAATAGAGTAAAGCTGATGATGCTGATGGTTTTGAGGAGGCAGGAGATGGTGAGGAAGGTCAAGAAGGTGGTGGTGAGGAGAGGGAATGTGGCCCCAGGAAGCAGAGGATGTCTTTGCCTGGCTCCATTTGCCTTGGATGGTTTGTAATTGAGGATTTTGTGCTTGTCATTGGTTCTGTTGACTTTGCTGATGAAGTTAGTGGCTGATAATGTTGACACGTATCACAGTCAACACTATAAACACCCAGTCAGTGCCATCAAAGTTCTTAAGTCAGTTCTTAAGTGCCCAAATAGAAGCCAGGTTCTGTAAAGAAATTAATGGTCTTGAAAGAAAAATATTGGCTTCTATCATATATTTGCTTTTTAAAATTCCAGATGACCAGGGTGTACTCCAGACTAATTAAGTCAGAAGTCTCCCAGATAGTTCTAATATGCAGTCAAGGTTGAAGTACTAGTCCAAACGAAGTCTACATTTTTTCTTGACTCTAAGAATTGTTACTCAGAAGTATGGTTTGGAAACATGTTAAGTCTATTTTGAAGCTCCTGGAAGGTGTCATAATAACGTTTTCAGATGCTGGCAAGCTGATGAGGTCACAGTGGGTTTCATTTTGAACTTATTGGAGGTATTGACTTATAAACTTAGGTCAGCCCTGGTACTTCTGCACCCTCTTTCTCAGATAGGTGAGAGATTACAGGCTCAGGACATCAGATGCAAGGAAAGAATGCCCATCTGAGAAGTTCTCAGAAGCAGCCGTAATGCACGGAACATGGACATGTTTGAATTGTGACTAGGATCTTTTTCAGCAGCCGTCTCCTTGAGTACTACTGTCCTTCAGAGACTCCGGAAGTGGAGCCCGAGGCCTGCGCCTGAAGCTGCCCTGGCTGCAGGTTATGAGTGGGGCACTTGTTCAGTGAGTCCCAAGGTCAGTCTAGTACCGCATAGGGGATTCTATTGGAGAAAATCATCTCGACTGATACATGGAAGCCCGAGGTGCTGGTGAGGAAGGAGAAAGAAGCAGATGAAAAAGTTAAAGAACCAAAAAATAAGGGTTCATACCCAACTGGGTAAAAGTCCCAGTGAGTTAGGGTGACAGCCCTGGAGAATAAGTTATGGTGTAGTTGCCTCAGTATAACTCCATTACTTGGAGCATTGTGCACCAGAACATTTTTAGTTAAATAAAACATTTTCTGTTTGTTTAAAAAATGGGTTGGCAAAATCCAAAGCACCAACAACACCGAGTCCTGGCAAGGATGTGGCATGACAGAAATTTTTACTTATTAATGGTGGGAATACAAAGTGGTACAGCCATATTGGAGGACAATTTGATAGTTTTTTTATAAAACTACTAGAGGCCTAGTGCATGAATTTGTGCATCAGTGGGGGGTCCCTCAGCCAGGTCTGAGGGATCTGGCCCAAACTGACTTTCCAACATCCCCCCGATGGGTCCAGAATTGCGAGAGGGCGCAAGCCAGGCCAAGGGACTTTACCAGTGCACAATCGGAGCCGGGGAGGGATGTGGGAGGTTGGGCGGGGAGGGACTGTGGGAGAGCTCCAGGGCATGTCCGGCCTTTCTCACTCAGTCCTGATCAGCCAGACCCCAGCAGCAAGCCAACCTATCGGTTGGAGCCCGGTCAACTGTCTGCCCCCTGGTGATCAGTGCATGTCATAGCGAGTGATTAGGCAGCCTTAGCATATCATTAGCATATTACACTTTGATTGGCGAATGGACGACTGGACACTTAGCATATTAGGCTTTTATTATATAGGATATATACTCTTAAAAAATCCTCACCCCAGGATATTTTCCCATCCTATATAATGAAGAGGGAGTATGCAAATTGACCATCACGCTGGTCAATTTGCACCCACAGCTGAGGCTAAGTTCTCATAACGAGCCTTAAGGAGCAATCAGCAGGGACCTGAGGCTGCGCACCCACCCACCTCTTGCATGGGGCTTGACAGGGGACCTCAGGTCATGCCTTCCACCCACAGGGCTTGACAGGAGACCTCAAGCTGCTCCCCCCACCCTGGCACCAGGCCAGAGGAACTCAGGCTGCACCCTCTTCCTTGGTGCCAGGCCGGGGGACCTCAGGCTATGCCCCCCGCTCTGGCCCCAGGCCAGGGGACCTGAGGATGTGCCCCCACCCAGCGGGACTTGACGGGGGCCCTCAAGATGTGCCCTATGCCCTGGTGCTGGGCCAGGGGACCTCAGGCTGTGCCCCTGTGCCCTGGCACCCAGGGGACCTGAGGCTGCACCCCCCCCCACCTGGCAGGGCTTGACAGGGTGGGACCGGCCCAGTCTGGATCTAGCCCAATAAAGGGGGGCCGTCCAGGTTTGGGTCTTGAGCGATTTTGAGGTGCACGTGGGTGGTTGAAGACTTGACTTTGGGTTCCACGGTGCACCCCAGACTCTGACAGGAGGAAGATTTTCATATACGTTTTACTAATTTTCTTTAATCTCTAACACTTCTATTATAGAGAAAGGGCAAATAGCAATATTAAAATATTTCCTCTAATTAATCCCCTTTTAATGTGCATGAATTTTGTGCACTGGGCCACTAGTTGATTTATAAAGAAAGGAAGAAAGAGGGAAAGACAAAGAAAAACATCTTATGTGAGAGAAACACATCGATTGGTTGCCTCCTGCATGTGCCCTGATCAGGGCCTGGGCCAGGGAGGAACCTGCAACTGAGGTACATGCCCTTGACGAGTATCGAACCCGGGACCTTTCCATCCGCAGGCTGACTCTCTGTCCACTGAGCCAAATCGGCTAGGTCTAGCTGTACTCTGTACAGCGATCATGCTCCTTGCTAGTTCCCCAAAGGAGTTGAAAACTACGTTCACACAAAAACCTGCCTGTGGATGTTTACGGCAGCTTTGTTCATAATGGCTGAAACGATGTAATTTTTAATGGTCTGATTGTGTACTGTTGGAGGGGTGGTAATTTACTTAACCAGTGGTGTATTTTCCCTCCATATCTTTACTACTATAAACAAAGATAAGCACCTACACCTTTGTGTACTTGTTTAATGATCTCCTTAGCATAAAATCCTAGAAACGAAAGAGGTAACTAATCAATTTGGAAATTAGTTTTAGTAGCTCCCATTTTCTTGCTACAAGTGGCTATTTGGAAGTGGTATTTAAGAACTGTAAACTGGAGAGTTTTGGGGCAGCTTTGGTTTTGGTCGAATGGCGGGGTGGTCATTTTGAAGCTGCCTCAGGGAATGGGGCGGAACAAAGCGAGTGCTTCTCTGGGGCTCCGTTTACATAGCCATCAAGTTGCACAGGGCAGACTGGTCTTGAAACAAACTCTCCTGTTGTTGCAGACAGCAGGATGCCTCCAAAAGTAACTTCAGAGCTGCTGCGGCAGCTGAGACAAGCCATGAGGAACTTGGAGTATGTGACAGAACCCATCCAGGCCTACATCATCCCGTCGGGGGATGCCCACCAGGTACTGAGTGGCGAAGGGTTGATGGTGATGGAACTCATCAGTCTCTTCTCTCATTTCATTCTTTTCCCCCAGACCCAACGTGTTTATCGGATTCTAGTTGTCAACCCACAACTAAGCATGTCCTCTAGGGCCTGGCATAGGGACCTGTGTCCCGTAGGGTTCCACTGAATGCCTGCTGATTTGTTTCTGGCTTCCTTGTTTACAGTGAATATAGCCAGCTTTTAATAAATGGTGGAAGAATTAGTGGAAAAATGAGGGATAGAAGTCTGGACCTTTCTGTTGCTGACACACTTTACCCCTCTCCTTTGTTGCACTCTGTCCCTAGCAGAATTGTCTGTGCTTCCTCCTTTCTCTCCATCCAGACTGTCCCATCCTCTGACAGCCCGAAGAGCATCTGTAAAGTCGTTATTGATCTTCACCCAGTAGGTTTTAGGGATGATTCTGAGTATCACTCCCTCCTTCCCTCCAACCTCTATCTTTAATGAAAGCAACTCAGTAAGTGCCCTTTGCCTCTGAGAACCCTAGTTATTTAGATATAGCAGGGCCCTGGCAGGGTGGCTCAGTTAGTTGAAATGTTGTCTCTTACACTAAAAGGTTGCAGGTTTGATTCCCAGTCAGGGCACATACCTAGGTTGTGGGTTTAATCCCCCATTGAGAGGTTACAGTATGGGAGGTGACTGATAAATATTTCTCCCACATTGATGTTTCTCTCTCTCTCTCTCTCTCTCTCTCTCTCTCTCTCTCTCTCTCTCTCTCTCTTTCTCTCTCTCTCTCTCAAAATAAAATGAAATAAACAACATTGGGTGAGGATTAAAAGCAATATATATGGGAGAGTTGGATTTGGAGGGGTGGAGACCTCATGTTATGGGGCTGAAAGGCAGAAGGAAGAAAGGATTCTAGGATCTACTCCTTTTGGTCTTTGAGTCAGCAAATGTTTGCATTTCTTTTTGCGGTCATGGCACCATAGGGTTGCAAAGATGAATTTAAGATTGAATTCCTGCCCTCACTGTGCTTACATTTTAGTGGAAAGATAAAGTGTGGACTGAATTCGTAGCTGAGAGGGAATTTATTAAGCTGGCAGGATCAAGGAAGGCTTCATGGAGAAAGTACATGTAATTGGAATGTGAACAGGTAGAATTTAAATGCTTGGAGATAGAGGTATAAGAAGTACCATGAGCAAATCCATAGGCATAGGAGAACATGAGTAACGATAACCTTGAAAAAGAAGGAAAAATAGGGGCTTGCTCAAGGCCACTTGTGAGCCACCTGTGACTGGTCATGGGGATCCTTGACCACCAGAGTCAGGGGTTCAGGTTTTGTTAGATAGTAGGGGCCCACTGAAGGTCTTTGAACAAAGGGGTGACATGATCTGTGAGAGCGCAGTGTTTAGTGTGACCTGGAGAAGGGAAACACTGGGAGTGAGAAACCTGTTAGGAGGCTCGTATAGGATCCCAGAGGTGGGGTACAGAGCGCTTGGACGTGGGTGCTGGCTTTAGGAACAGAGAAGAGGGGAAAAGGGTTTGGAGAAGAAGAAGTAGAACAGAGATTGGGTCTTCAGGCAAACGGCAGAGGGCATTGGGAAGTTTGGAACACAAGTGTTCCTTGTGCCGCCCACAGAAAGAAATGAGAAGCTGTGAGTTCCTTGTTTCGGTTTCTGTGGAGAGGTGAGGCATGGTTGGTGACTGCTAAGTGGGATTCTGGGTCCCTGCCAGGACTGGGAGGACAAGGAGGAAGGCTTTGTGTGGGACCTGCCACAGCAGCCTCCTCAGCAATAGAGAGACCGCTGTTCTTTGTGGCTCTGGTTCCTAATTGTTTCATTTCAGGCTAGATTCAGGCTTGCTGGGGTTTCTTCTATGGGTGGGGAAGGGAGGGTGTTGGAAAATGAAGGGGAATCTTGAAGTCTGTCTTTTCTGTATTTTCCAAAAGACAAACACAGACACCCACACACTGTTCTGTGTTAGAGAGAAAATGGACCCCAAATGCATAGTTACGCAAGGACTTGGCACTCCAGGGGTCTGCTTCTCTGCAACTCTAAGGGTTTTTTTCTGTGTAAACTCTGAAGAGGGTGTGGTATTAATGAGTTTGGGCCCAGAGGGACTTTTACAGTGAAAGGTTGTTCATTCTCTCTGGTAATCTGAAGGCGTTCGTGGACCATCTAAGTCAAACGTTGAGATTGGGTGGGCACCACTGGCCCCAAACCAGGAGGAGCGTTGGTTGGGGCTGGAGTTGTGCCAGCGTGCTTTTGAGAAATCTGAATTCTTCACCCTCCCCATCCTCTTGGGATAGGCTTAGTCAAAGGGTCACGTTCTGTCCGGGGTGCCTCTGCCAACTGAGTTTTTGGCTGTGTTTATGGTTCCTCCTTCTGAAAGACATGAATCAGATTTTCCTAAACTCCTTGGATCCTAGTCCCATTCCTCCTGGAGTCGGCTTCCTGTTTTGTTTTGTATTTCTTAAACAGACTCTGCCCTTGGGGTGGGAGTGGTGGTTTTTATCCCAGAGTGATTTTATCTACTATTCATTAGGGTAATGCTAGCTGTGGTGATGCATCTTGATGTTTCAGTGGCCTGGTTCTGTGGAGCTTTATTTCTTGTCCACGTTTCAGTCCCGAGTGGGAGTTCCCTGTTGGTTCCACCGGGAAGAAGAGTGATTTAGGGATCTAGGTTCTTTCCATCCTGTGACACCAATATCCTAGCTGGAGGAAGGGGTAGGAGTGTGGACACACCCATGTTCCCTGCCTTGACTCAGATATCACTTCCACTCACATTTCGTTGGTGAGAATTAGTCATGTGACACCCCCATCTAAAAGCAAGGGGGCCTGGGAGGTGAAGTCCAGGATGGGAAGCCCCCTTTCAGCAGCTGTACACTAAGGAAAGGGCATGAAGCTGTTTTCCCCACATACCTTGACTTGGTTTCATTTAAGAAAGAAGATGCCAAAGATGGGAAGTTACCTTAGTATTTAGGGACAGGTAGCCCTTGTCTCCATACACAATCTAACCTGAATTAGTGAGTCAGCAGTTTGAAAAGCTCACTCTGAGCGTGTAGGCCAAGCATGTCTAACTCTTGGCCAGTGGGCTGCAGAAGTGAGGTGTGTGGCCCACTGGCCATGAGTTTGACATGCTTGCTGTAGGCAGTGATCCAGGTGGAGGTGATGAGGGCCTGGACTGAATACTGACATTAGAGATGCAGAGAAGTGGATGGCTTGAAGAAGAAGCCGACAGCTGTGCTGCTGTGCCTTGCTCCTTGCATGCTTCGACCTTTTGCTGCTCACAAGGGAGAGTGTTTCTGGGCTTTGCCAGCACATGGCTGGGGGAAGAGCAGGAGGCCTAGGCCCAGTGCTTGTCTGGCCTCTGTTGAGCCTGTTGGTGTGGAGGCGACAGCTTCAGTAGGCGACGTCTTTCTGGCGGGTTGACCACTTAGGTCATGTCTAGACATTCTTGCCCCAGACCTCATCTTGATACCAAACCAAATATGTCCACCTGCTGTTAATACAGGGTTCCCTCCCAAAAATGTATACACACTTTAATAGCTGATAGCTCAATTTTGAAAATGAAATGTATTTTAATAAATACTGTTTTTATAATTATTCCAAGTGTGTGTATACATTTTTTGTATATATGTTACCTTTTTTTTTTTGAGAAACCTTCCTCTTGCCTTTGCTGATGAGTACCTCTAGGTAAACCCCCATGGGTGCCCTGTCCTTCCTCTGAGGCTTGCCCAGACAGGGGAGTGGCATCCTCTAGAAACGTGTCCCTGCATGGAGGAGTCCAGCTGGGCCAAGATCAGCAGTACCTTCTCTGCCAGACCTTTGTCAGCATCCTCACTGTATGTCACCGGTGGGAGAGCCCAAGCCAGTGTCCTCACTGTGTGTCACCGGTGGGAGAGCCCCAAGCCAGGGGAACCTCGTTGTCACTGATAGTGTCTCCGCTGCGTCTTCCCCATTATGCACTGTGATTTTTAGTGTAAGAATTATTTTTGTTAACTTAGTTTTCCCAGCCTCTTGGATGCCTTTTCACCATTCAGGAAGCATACATGGATACTGCTTCTTCCACTGCAGATGTGCAGTGCTCTTAGGTTTCTGGAGAGTTGTTTTAAACACTAACTTACTGTTCCTTACAGCAGTTCTAGGAGAAGGGTGCGACTTCTCTCCATCCTTTTTTGCCTTTTTTTTTTTTTAAAAGTCTTGCACCGATGACTGCTGGGTTAATAAACAAATGAGGATTCTCCAGTTCATACTGTTAACCATCATTTCTATCTATGTCTTTAGTGCTATCTGTGAAATGTTACTTTATGTTTTCGGGATAAAACATCTGCCTGCTGTTGCATTCAGCAATCTGAAATGACCTTCTTGGAACGAGGAACTGAGGTCAAGGGAGGTGATGAGACTCGATGCAGACCACTTAGCTGGGCCGGTAGAGGACGGGTGTGGCTCAGAGCCCCTTCATCCTGCCGTCACGATTCTCTCTGCTGGTTCTTCTCTGGGTGATGGGCTTGTGGCTGGTCTGAGGTTGAGCTGTGGCTGCCTTGGTGAAAGGGAAGCTCTCACAGCAGGAGTGGAACATGAGCACTTTTCCCCGTAACATCACAGGCACCCCCTAAAATACCTTGGGGTCCAGCCAGAAGCCCCATTTTCCATCCAAAGCATTCTTAATCCTGCCAGGTTCTTGAGCTCGGGAGAAACTGCTAACAGGAGGAGGAGCCACAGCTCTGGTCTGAAGTGGATCCGGGCCCTGCTATTGACCTGGCAGTGGGCAGGTTACTTAAAGATCCTGTTTTCAAGCCTCTGTTTTCTTGTTTGCCATTGGTCTAATCCTGGAGAGTCCCTATGAGGATGAGATGATGTGTCCTACGGGGGCAGCATGGCAGAAGGCTTCAGAGTCCAGGCTCTGGAGCTGACAGCCCAGGTTCAAATCCTGCTCCTGCCACTTACTAGCTGTGTCGGGCAACTGCCTTAACTCCCTGTGTCCCATTGACTGTTCCAGAAGCTGCACACTGTGGCCTCATACCCTCTGCCCAGAACTGAGAACCTCTGACTTTCTTCAGTCCCTACTCCCTTCCCTTCAGAGGCAAGGGATTGTCTTCGGGGGAGGACCTGGGTTTGGACATGACGTTGGTTTCATTTGCTAACACCTCCCGGTTGAAGGAAGCATGTCTTCTCTTTCCATAACAGGAAGGGACAGACTGTCTTCATGGGAGCGATTGGTGACACCTGGGAAAAGGGACACACACAGGAAGTGCAGAAACAAGCCAATACCCAGAGAAGTTTAAGTTAGAGAATTGTTGGCACTGAAGACAGAAATCTAGCCTTACTTTTCAAAAAATAACAGATGCCTAAATGTCAGTGGCGGGAAGGGGGAAGACTCTTGGTTTATTTTTTGAGTAAGATCTTGGTGAGAAAGAGCAGTTTTGATCTGTTTCTCTTGATTCGCTCTGTTCTCCAGATGAGGAACAAGAGACAAATGGGAAAAGCTCGTTGAACCCTTCATTAATTAGGGTCTTCTGCATTGTGCACTTTTTTTTTTTAAATGTTCAGCCTGCCTTCTAAGCAGCCTGTCTGTCCCTTGAAGGCAGGTGCCAAGGATTCGCCAGCCGGTGTAGTCTCTTGTGGGCCTCCCACAGGGCTGAGCCCGGAGGTGCCAGCGTGTGACCGGGGTCCAATTCCTCGTCCTTTTCGTTTTTCAGAGTGAGTACATCGCTCCGTGTGACTGTCGGCGGGCCTTCGTCTCTGGATTTGATGGCTCTGCGGGTGAGTCGCTAAACTCTCTCTCTGTTCTTTCTATACTTTTGTTCGCCTCCCAAAAATAACTGGAACGAGTTTCAGCCTGTGATAAAGCACCAAAAAGAAAATGCAAACCAGACGTTCCCCATCGAGCCCCTGCAGAAACGTGCGAGTTCCCAGCATCCTCCAGCTCCCTGCGGTCCCCTGGGAGTGACCCTTTTCTCCATGCCTTGGTGTTTAGAGTTTCAAAGTTTTTTATTTAAAAAAATGTTTTGGAACTTTTTCTTGAATATAACAAAAATACGGGAAATCGTATCAATTAAATTGAATATACCTGTGCAACTAGCACTGCAAATAATTAATGGGACCCTCACATCTCCCAGCACCCCCACCTTCGCTTACTGGTCCTGCTCAGTTCTCTAGGTGGTTGGCTTTTGGCATAAATGGCAAAGGTTAATGCTGAGCCTCATTGGTGCCCAGCCCTCACTTTCCCAAAGCTGTTGTGCCCTTGAGTTTTAGGGTGTCTTTATTTCAGACTCGCATCCTTAAGCTGCCTAGCCTCGGCAAGAGCCTCTCTCTCCTTGGTGTTGGCCTGTTGCTTCCTTTGATGTAAGTGCTTGTGTTGGTTGGCACTTAGGACTGGCTGACACCTCTGCTGAAAGCCCTGAGCTTTGCCAGGTCTGTAGGAACTGAAGGCAGGTGGAGGTGGGAGGCACACACTCCCACTGAGCCATCACGAACACTCCCAGGGGCCCCGGGGGGTCTCCCACTCTTTCGGAGTGTCTGGTGGAGCGGATCACTGTGATCGCTGAGCAGGAACCGTTTCTCTGTCTCGTGGATTATGAGGCCATTTTGGCCTTAGGTCCCAGTCCTCTGTTCTCTTGGCCTTGACTCGTGCCGCACAGGTACCAGGGTCCGGGCAGCCTGGGCTGCCGCAGGACTGTTTCCTTCAGAGCCTGGCCCACAGCTGGTTCTAAAGGTTTTGCCTTCTCTTGCCTGGAGGCTGCCCTGGAGTGAAAGGCCACCTACCCACTGGGTGGTGGGGAGTGGCCAGGCCACACAGGAGCTGGTGCTCACACCGTGCTTGCTTGTCTGCTTTCATTCTGTGCAGCTTTTGGGCAGTTGTCAGAAACCTTTCTCATGTTCCATTGCTCCAGGCACAGCCATCATCACAGAAGACCATGCAGCCATGTGGACGGATGGGCGCTATTTTCTCCAGGCTGCCAAGCAGATGGACAGCAACTGGACGCTCATGAGGATGGGTGGGTAGACTCGTGGCCATCCCAACCTTAGTTGGCCAGGCCTCCTGGATCTTAACCCTTTTATGGGGCCATGGACCCTTTTTAGAATCCAAGGTGTGTTGGTCTATTTGGGCGGCCGTACAGAATGCCATAGACTAGGTGGCTTTGACAATAGAACTTTATTTTCTCAGTCTGAGGCTAGAAGTCTGAGATCAGGGGGGCAGCGTGGTTAGGGTCTGGTGAGAGCAGATTTCATACTGTGTCCTTTACATGGCTAGGTCCCTGTCTCCTCTCCCTCCTCAAAGGCCACCAATCTTGTTGGATTAGAGCTCCACCCTTGTGACTTCATTTACCCTCCTAAAACCCCTGCCTCCATATACAGTCACACTGGGGGTTAAAGCTTCAACATGCGAATTTTGAGGGGACACAGTTCAGTGCATAGCACAAGGAAAACCAAGAAAATAGCAACCTTGTGTGTACATACCTTCGTGTGTGCAGTTTTGGAAGGTTCTGGTTCCAGATACTCATTTTAGTGGAGGAAATTGAGGGCCAGAGAGGGCAGCTGATTTGCTGCAGATCCCATGCCTTGCCATGTTCTCGACTGCACGGAGCCACTGCTCTTTGCTGCCTCGGGATTCAGGGTCAGATAAAGGTCAGGCGCTGTTGGCAACAGAGATTAGGAAGCTCTCCAGCCGAGGATCCTGGACTCGCCTCTGGCAGCTCAGCTTTGGAGAAGAGCACAGGGCAGGAGCACGGGTCTGGAACTTTCATGGTCAAGGTACTCCACTTTCAGGGCTTCAGTTTCCTCATCTGAAAAATGGGGTAATAATAGTAAGTACTGCATAAAATTAAAGAAATAATATATGGAAAGCATAGAGTTCAGTATTTATTGGCTAATAAGTTGTGTATGTGTGTGTTTGTGTGTGTGTAAAAACTGTGGTTTTTCACTGAATTTTCCTTGTCATTAAAGAATCTCCAGGAACATGGTTTTAGAGGCTGTACAGAGGTCTCTTTTTGCTGAATTTGGAACTTGGAGAGTAGAAGATAAGGAGGGAAAGGGGGCTTCCAGGGCCGAGGGAGAAAGAGAAGATGTTTGATGTTGGAAGTAAAGAGGAAAGCAGACTCCCAGTTCAGGAAACAGACAGGTTATTGGCAGAGTTGAGTTGAGGTGACACCAAGATCCAAGCAGCTAGCCAATTGAGGGAGGTGTGTGTGTGTGTGTGTGTGTGTGCACACTTGTGCGGGGGGCCGTACTCTCCATAAACATAGATAATGTGTTGTTTATCTTAGGGAGGCCTGAGGAACATTTTTGTCCTGGCATTGGGTTTATAGATTTATTGTAATTCTCTCTCTCTTTCTCTCTCCCCCCCCCTCTCTCTCTGACACACACATGCATATGCACACAGGCATTTGGGGCTGTGGGACTATTATAAATGGACAGGCCACTAGGCCTCTGAACTGTTAACTGCATGCCTCTGTTAATGGCTCATGCACCTTAATATATGTGTATATCTATGTGCTAGTGTTCATCTGTATTTCAAATTTGAGCAAAGATTGTTTCTTTATCATGTAGAAAAATAAATACAAGTGGAATCTCTCATATTTCCTGCTTGCACCAAGTGGATCGCTTGGCATAACCCTGAGGTGTGGGCATCTCTCCTGGGGGCCCAGAACTCCAGCTGTGAGTGCTGGGAGCACTCGGGGGCTCAGGTGTTGGAGGAGCGATACTGTCTGCCTGCTCCTTGAAGTGGGATGTGGTGGCCCCGAGGGATAAGGCCTTGTTCCGTCCAAGCCCCCCTCTAGTTTCTTCTCTGAGACTTCTCTTCCCTAAGCCCCTCTTCCCTCAGGTGACTCTCCTGTGTCGGGAGGTTCTGGTGGGTTTGGTTGCGGAGTGATTCATCCTTTGGCTTTGCCAAGTATCTGTCTGCCAGGGGAGGACATGACTCTGCCCTGTGAAAGTTACGCTAAGGGCATTAAAGAAACGTCGTTCAAAAGTGGCTTGTTTAGCGGTTTGGAAAAAAATGGGAAAGAATCGAATAGTAAACTAGCAACCCAGTTCCAGCTTCCAGGAAGTTTTGCAGAACTTATTCTTGAGCTCATTTCCTTTTAAACCTTTGAACTTCCCTTTTGTGGTTACGAGGTTATCAGTGCTTAGTAGAGAAACTAGTAAAGATAAGAACTGTTGTAGAATATGTGTACTTTCACTCTAAATGTGCATATATTTTTCCAAGTTATTAATTGTTTAGCCAAAGTCTGACCGAAAACGTGTACATCCCAAACATAGATGGCTTGGAAGAAAGAAAAACTGGAATATCTTGACGCCTCCTTGGTGTCCTAAGGGTAGTCTCCTAGAAACACAAAGGCTGCTTTCTCTAGAGTGGGAAGTCCCGGGAGCTCGGTTAGACGGTGGTGGCCGTCCTGTGTGTCCCCCTTGGGATCTCAGGAAAGATTTTTTTGCTGCTGAGACTCGTGCCTACCTCTCTAGTCAGGTCTGGTTGGGAACAGGCTCTGCTCTCCTCATGCTGCCTTCCAGATGATGGGAGGGCCTGCGGCATGTGTTCCCCTTACCTGGTGTATGTGTTCCCCTTACCCGGCGCGTGTGTTCCCCTTACCCGGCGCGTGTGTTCCCCTTACCCGGCGCGTGTGTTCCCCTTACCCGGCGCGTGTGTTCCCCTTACCTGGTGTGGGATGTAAGGGGAGCTCCCAGCCCCCAGCCTTCACCCTATCGCCATCCACATTCTGACCCAGTGACCAGCCTTCGATGAAGTGACTGAGGGCTGGTGAGATGACATTCACTGTGACACAGTGCACCTATGACGCAGTGTTTCCCAGGATGCCACTTTTACCAGGGTTTTATGAAAATCCTGCTGCTTTCCTTCTTCTCTCTCACCGTTATCTGACACTTCCCTTACAGACCGTCTTACACTTCTCACAGCCTTCCCGCCGTAAGGGAGGGTCAGATTTTCCAGCCCTGCCAGTCCGCCTTAGAGGCGCTCAGTGACGAACCCTGCGGTCATGCTCTGTCGGTGGGACCTGAGCCTGGGCCCCCTGGGACTTGTTTCTCATCAGTACTTCCCTCTGTAGGTCTGAAGGACACACCAACTCAGGAAGACTGGCTGGTGAGTGTGCTTCCGGAAGCGTCCAGAGTTGGTGTGGACCCACTGATCATTCCCACAGGTGAGTGCTCGGGGGTTCACTCGGGGGAGGAAGTGGGTGCTAGGTGCCTCTCCTCCCTCCTTGCTTGCTAGTGGGCTATGGAATATTTGTGGGGTCAGCACGACTCGATGTCGCAATAAAGGTCACAGCGAGGAGATGAGTTCTGGCATTGAGGCCAGGGAAGGCCATTGGTGGTGAAGACGTCCTTTCACAGTTCTCATCCTGCACACCCAGCGCAGGGCCCCAGAAGGATCCCTTTCGGAGGGGGCCGGCCTCTCCAGACCCTGCTGCCTATTCTGGGCATCCCGCTCATGGCTGGGCCGATGTGCTTCTCCTCAGATTACTGGAAGAAGATGGCCAAGGTCCTGCGAAGCGCCGGCCACCACCTCATTCCTGTCAAGGAAAACCTGGTGGACAAGATCTGGACAGACCGCCCTGAGCGCCCGTGCAAGCCCCTCCTCACTCTGGGCCTGGATTACACAGGTCAGAATTGCAGCTGCACCCCGCAAGGCCCGCCGCCATCATCCCCTCCCCCTGTCCCCCAGTCTCCGTCCTGGTCCTCTGAGTCAAAGTCAAGGCTGAGCTGATGGGAGCTTTTTGCCCCAACCTGGTCCAGTGGGGCATTTGATGAAAGCAGAAACTTTATTTATTACCACTGTTGCCACCTACTCACCACTTTGTCAGAGTTTATTCTTGCAAAGCTCTTGGGGCAGACTTTGGGTGCCGCTAAGATGTTTGCTCATTTCGTTTTGTTTTTACTCACTGTCCCTTAAGCTGTCTTATGCTGGTTTCTAGGTGCCATTTCCTTTTCTTCTGCTGGCATTTGTGGGCTTATCTTCCCAGGCCCCTTGCCCTCTTGTATTTTCTGTTTCCCAGGTTTTAGGGTGTGGGTAGTGGCCTGTGTAATAGTGTTGGGTGAGGAGAAGGTTCTGTGAGAGTTTGTAGGGATGGAAGTGTGGGTTTATGGGACAGTGAGGGGTGCAGAGGGGAAGGCCCGGGAGGTGGGGCTGCCAGGGAGGGAGCCTTGCTGCAGACACAGAGACGAGAGGTGGATGGGGGATGTCTGGAATGCAGGCAGATTGCCCAGAGGGGTCCTGGGAAGAAAGCATTACAGCCTGGACTCTCAGCCAAGCTTTAAATCACATTCCTGTGCTGAGCTTCAAAGCAGCGTTTGGTTGTGGGGGCAGCCCCAGCTCTCTCTCCTTGTGATGCCCTCGCTGAGGGCCTAGCAGATTGCAGGGGGGATGGGTCCACTGAGGGGCCCAGGTCGGCTACTCATTTTCCATCAGCGTGTTTTGAATTTTTTTCAAAACTGAAGCAGAGGCTCTGGCCTATTGCTTGTGGGGGAGGGGAGAACAAGTGTTGCCGGTGAGACTTCTGTTCAGCAAACATGTGAGTGCAGGATAGCATGCGAGGTGCTGGGTGAATAGAACAGATGCCTATCCTGGGCATAGGTGGCTGTAACCAGAGTTACAAGTGCTGCTTGATGGTGGGTGATGCTGGGTGATGCTGGGTGATGGTGGGTGATGGTGGTGGTGGTGGTGGTGAGGGGGGGGTGATTTAATCCTGGGAGCCTTTATCCTACAGGGCAGGTGTGATAGGAAGCGATAGTCATACAGAGTCAGGCTGCGGAGGACCCCATGGTCCTAGCGCTGACAGATGAGCCTTGCTGCTCCAGGAATAAGTGGTGGCTGGTACTCCGCTGACCTCTGAGACTGGACGAGTTCTCTCAGCAGGGGAGTGTGTTTTCAGTGCCCCCAGGGCCTCCTCTGTTGCACTGATTTTTATACAATAGTGCAAATAATTGCTGGTTTAATCGCCTGTCTTCCCTTCTAGACTTGTAAGCCCCGTGAGGACAGGGACTGGGGTAGCTCAGAGCTGTGACGGCAGTGACCAGCCCGGGCCTGGTAGATGTCTAGGCCTGGGAAGTGTGATGCTTCATGGACATTTGCTGGAGGAACACATGAATTCATTTTGCTGGCGAGGTCATCGGGGCTCTCGCCGGTCAAGGGGCCGGGACAGTCACACCTCTTGCGTAGGGCTTGATTGCAGGCTTCCTGTCTGCTCGCACAACACGCTCCCTAGGGTGTCGTGCCGGCTAAGAATGTCTGGGACGCAGGTCCCTGGGACTAGGGCTCGGGTTGCAAGCCTGTGTGTTTTTTGCAGGCATCTCCTGGAAGGACAAGGTTGCAGACCTTCGGGTGAAAATGGCCGAGAGGAACGTGGTGTGGTTTGTGGTCACCGCCCTGGATGAGATTGCGTGTGAGTGCCGTGTGGGCCTGATGCCTCATCTCTCCTTTGGCTCTCTGGGAATCCGTGTTCTCAGGCCATTCAGCTCTCTGAGTGGCCCGGGAATACCGAGGAGACTGTGTCACCAAATGGTTATACATATGTCAAGTCGGATGGAGAAGGAGTTATTGGGGGGTGGGGGGTGGGGGGTGGAAGGGGGCGGGAAGTCTGGCCCTGAGCAGTGTTTCATCGAGGCTGGTGCTGAATCTGCTGATGCCGAATCTGTGGAGGCATCCACCTCTGGACAGTTTCCTGGGATTGGGATACCTCTGAGGGAGAACCTCTTCTCCCCACATTGTGTGCCCGCCAACATTCATGTCTCTCTATAGGGGAACAAGTGCTGTCATAGGAGACATTTTTACTTTATCTGCTTATCCTGTGGTGCCCTAAGTTCTTTACAATGAGAATATTCTAGAAATATTTCTACCGCAGAAAACTTAGGAACCGAAAAAGGTCTTCGTGAAGCCTTTTGATAGAGCAGCAGTTTCTCAAATTTTACACCTTCTGTTATCTCCCAGAACTGAAGGCATCTGTTCTGTCTGCTGTGTTCTGACGAGGTTTCACCCACAGTAGCTGAGAAGAGGCACTGCCTTCACTTTTTATTTTCTCATGAGTAAGAGTCCTGATAGTCCTATCTCGTCAGTCCCCGGCCCCAAACTTTGTCAACCAGATCAGTGTTTACATCCCTAATTAACGTAATAACCTCAGCACCCGAGAAGGTAACAGATAAAGCTAATTTCTCCCCTTCATTAGTAAAAAATCCACACATTCCCATTGTGGAAAATGCAGAAGTAGAAAGAAGAAGAAAAAAACATCACCAATAATCCTGTTTCCCAGAGATAATCACTTTGAACATTCTGTGCATATATATAATTTTGTAGCTTGATTTTTTTAAATGTATCAGTATATTGTAAACATGTAAAAGCATGATTTCAAAGGATTATTAGACATCCTAGCATGTGGTTATACCACCATTTACTTAATCGTTCCCCTAAGGACGACCTTCGGTTATTTCCAGTATTCCCACAATTTTAGTAAAACATGTTTAGTAAACATTTAGTATGATGCTACCATCAAAATCTTGGTGCATCAAAATTTGGGTCTTAGTTTCTGACCATTTTCTTCCTCTTTCGGGCAGGCTTTTAGTGGTGGTATTACAGATTAGAGAATATGTGGGTGGGGGGCCTGGACCTACCTTGCCATTTACCTGTCAGAAAGGTTGTACAGGGGCAGGTGAGGAGGCCCTGGTGCCACAGCGTGGCCAGCCCAGACACCATCTTTTTTTGTTTTGTTTTTCCCCCTTAAAGTACTAGTTCAGTCTGCTAGACAAGAACTGTTGCCTCATTGCTTCACTTTGAGAAGCTGTTCTTTTAAAATAGAGGCAGCACTTTCTGCACCAGGTCTTGTAGCACTCTGGCCCTCGGGGGAGAGAGAGCATTAGGCAGCTCTCTGAGGGCCTGTCCTTCTAGTTTCTCAGACAGCAGTGACCTTGCCAACGCCCCTGAGGCTGGCTGTAGGCCGGTCTCTACCCGGCGGCTGCAGGGCTAACCCCTGGGTGGGCCGCAGGCTCAGGTTTCATCCTGGGCCCCTCTGACTCATGCTTTTGTTCCTCTGCCGGGAAGCTCCGCCTCCGCGGGGCTCCGTGACCCTGTCCCGAGGGCCTCACATGGCCTCCCTCCTGGGTGGGTCTCAGTTTTTCACCCTCCGTTGTTGGCCTGGGAGGGAGACAGTGCTTGGCTCCCTCCCCGTTAGTTGGGAGTGCCAGAGGTTTTCTGCGGTCAGGCCTGGCGGGTCACCACCGGGCGGACCATTGCAACTCTTTGTTTGAAGGGCATTTCTTGTATTTTCTGACTAATAACTCCTCCATTCCCTCCCCGGGCCAGCGAGGCAGCAGTTTAGGAAACAGTTCTGGTGCCCTCGTTTGGCAGACACGAGGAACTGCAGCCCAGAGGTGGAAGCAGAGAGTGAGGAGGTGCCTGCCTTTCTGAGAGAAGCCACAGCTGTCACCTCCCCTGCGAGGCACCCCTTCCAGTCTCCCCTCAGGCAGGTGACAGAGGCTAGCTTTTGTGTGTGTTTTTTAGGGCTGTTCAATCTCCGAGGATCAGATGTGGAGCACAATCCGGTATTTTTCTCCTACGCAATCATAGGACTAGAGACGATCAAGTGAGTCTGCCCCACAGCACCTCAGAGCCCCAGTGTCCCCTTTCTGATTGGGCCCCCCAGTCTCTGCCTCACATTCTGCTCTTCCCCTTCCTGCCCCCTTAACCCTCCTCCCTCTTGCCTTTGTTAACAGCAGGTATTTATATCCTGCTTCTGTCCCAGATGATTTGAAATCTAGGAAAGTCTCCGTAGTATTATGGGATAAAAGAATAAGTAGGCAAGGACATCTGAACTGCTGCAAAGTCTTGTTCAGGCCACACATCTGATTCCAAGTTTTCAAGCTGCCAGTGCAAGGGAGTGTAAGGCCCTGTTACACAGTCCTGGGTTCACAGTGCAAATAAACCCGGTCACTTTGGAGGTCAGAATGACGCCGGAAGACCCCTTGAGTCACCTCCTCAAATCATAGTTGATCTTGTAAAATTTCCCGCGGCCTTCCTGCTGTTACTGAGTGCCTGTTATGTGCTAGGGTCTCTATTGGGTGCTGGAGTGAGTGAGACAGAACAGGTCCCAGGTTAGAGTTGGGGAGATGTGTCTCCTCGGGGGATTTGGGCACCTAACTAGGGACCAGCTGGTCAGTAGGATGGATACAGTGTTATAGGAGGAACCTGAGCTAGACTTGGGGTCAGGAGCCTCTTGGGGAGAGCAAAGCAGAGAGTAAGGGTTCATGTGAGTTGGCTAGGGCAGGAGAGAGCACAGTATGTGTGGAGGACCCAGAGGAGTCAGTATGGTTGGAACATAGAGTGTAGGCCAAAAGGTGAGCAGAGGCCACATATCCCTAGGGCCCTGTGGGATCACAGGGATCAGCCTTATAAGTTATAAAGAATTCTGGCTGTGATAAACAGGATAGGCAGGGAAGGCAGGAGGCAGGGAAACCAGGTAGGAAGCTGAGAGATGCCAGTTGCCTGAATGAGGGCAGTGACTGGGACAGGCTGTAGCTAAAGCTGGACAGATTTGATAGGCTTTTAGGCTATTGGTCCAAAGAGCTTAAGGAAGGAAGGAGGGGCATCAAGGAAGACCATGCCCAGGTCCTGACTTGGGGAATTGGGTGGATGGTGACAGTACACACTGGGACAGCCCGCAGAGCAGGACTTGGGAAAGGAGTGGGGAGGAAGGAGAAGCTGCCTGGTGTTGATCGGCAGAGGACCAAGCCTGTTGCCTGAGGGTCTGAGCTTCCATCCAGAGCCCTCCTCTTTTTGTCGCCTCACCTGTGGCCCCTCTGCAGGCTCTTCATTGACGGTGACCGCATAGACGCCCCCAGCGTGAAGGAGCACCTGCTGCTTGACTTGAGCCTGGAAGCTGAGTACAGAATCCAGGTGCTTCCCTACAAGTCCATCTTGAATGAGCTCAAGGCTCTGTGCACCAGCCTCTCCCCGAAGGAGAAGGTGTGGGTCAGCGACAAGGCCAGCTACGCTGTGAGCGAGGCCATCCCCAAGGTTGGTAGCCCCACTGAGGCCCTGATAAACTCTGCCACACTCCACGGGCCGGTCCCTTCCCAGTTCTGGCATTGCATAGCCTTGTCTTTGGTTGGTCAGGCAGACCCTCCCTCTCCCCCCCCAGGACTGGCTGTTGGGCTGGAGTCTCAGGGCCCGTAGAGCCCACCGGGTCCTGTGCTTTCCAGAGGGTGGTACAAAAGACGGTCTTAGTTGGTACACATTAATACTTCGGTTTATTTAAAGGTATCTGCTTTCAAAGTGTTTTAGTGTATCCTAGGGTAAATATAAGCAGCATGTGATAGTGTGATATAAAGATTATTTCTCAAGACAAAGTTGATTTTAAGAAACGAAGTTGATTTAAAGATAGTTTAAAAAAAAGCTTTAAGGAAATGAGAGAGCAGAGGGTAGGCAGCCAAGGTAAGAGCTGTGCAGGCAGTGTGAGAAAAACTGAAGTTTGGGGAACATAACTCTACCCCCCAGGCCTCCAACATTTTATAAGTAAGGAGACCTGAGGCCAGAGAAGCTTTGACTTAAGTGGGATCACACCTGCCTTCTCTGTGTGTGAGAGAGAGAATGACGAGAGTTAGGGGAGCAAAAGCCCTTTGAGAAGCTCTGTGCAAGCGTGAGGCGGTCCTGAGCCCTCCTCCCTATAAGAGACTGGATTCAAACATGTTCTCAAATGGGTAAAGGTTTTCCCAGCCCTTCAGGGTCAGGCCATGAAGAGTACTGATGTGTGAGCCCTGAGCGAGAAGGAGAGGGAGCAGGAGCCCCCCCTCGTCAGTCAGGTGTGTCCCCAGACATTGGAAAAAGCCTCCTTTGTGCAGCAATAAAGGGGTTATTTCCGTCTAACTTTGATCCCTTAGGGAACACTCACCACAACTATGGAAGCTTGAAAACAATATCTTGCTGATCAGGCAGCCAGCAGTCTCAAAGAGCTCAGGGGGTAGGTGATAGAAAAGAAATACCTTGTTTGATGTACTTCACCTTTTTTCAAAAAATATATTTTTAGTGATTTCAGAGAAGAAGGGAGAGGGAGAGAAAGAAAGAAACATCAATGATGAGAGAGAATCATGGATCGGCTGCCTCCGGCACGCCCGACACTGGGAATCGAGCCTGCAACCCAGGCATGTACCCAACTGGGAATCAAACCGTGATCTCCTGGTTCATAGGTGGGTACTCAACCCCTGAGCCATACCGGATGGGCTACTTCATCTTTTTTGATGAGCTCAAGCCCCTTTCATATGGTCAGTCATCAATCAATAGAAGCAGGTCTTTGGATCCCATGGTTCAGCCAGCTTGGGGGGGTCCTGAGTGGAAGTTCTTCCAGTGGTTTGTGTGAAGTGTGGTGTGCCAGGTGAAGAGGTGGTTGCCTTGGTCTGGGTGAGGGGAGCCAACCTCAGTCTCCCATCCTACTGCCCTTTGCCCCTAGGAGCATCGCTGCTGTATGCCTTACACCCCCATATGCATTGCCAAAGCTGTGAAGAATTCTGCCGAATCCGAAGGCATGAGGCGAGCTCATGTGAGTAAGGCAGCCTGTGCAGAAGAGGGGATGTGTGGTGGTCCGAAGGCCCAGCTCCTCACCTGCTCTGTGGCCTTGAGCTTTGCAAAAGGTTGGAACCTCTCTGAGCCTTCTAGAGTTAGTGAGAGAATGAGATAAAGCACTTGATGTGCTAGATCTTGACAAACTATTACATACAACACAAAAAGGGGTATTGATGATGATAGTTTAGATGATGGTGATGATGAGAAGATGAAAATGAAGAAGGCGAAGCCTCTTAAAGGGCCCACATTGTGTTTCAAAGCCAGTGGAGGGTCTAGAAAGATTTGGGGCCCAGAGATAGCTTTCGGCAGTGGCCTGTCTTTTCTGGTCCCTGTAGGATAGGAGTGATCCTGCCGAGGGAGCTGTGTGTCCTTCCCTGCTGTACCTGAACTGCTGGACAGCAGAGCAGCCTGTCCCTGAGAGGGGAATTACTGTAGACTTGTCGCAGGAAATGCATGTCGAGCCCCAATTGCTGATGGTTTGTGCCCTGTAGATATAGCCCTCTCTGTGTCACGTTAGGACTAGGTTCTGAAACGGCTATTTGATTTTCAGTAATACTTAAAAAATGTCTCTATTGTTTGCACAGATTAAAGATGCTGTTGCCCTCTGTGAACTCTTTAACTGGCTGGAGAAAGAGGTTGGTTTTTAGTCTTTGTTTAATAAATGGATACAGAGTGTCCAGGAATTAATATGTGTGATTCTGACCAAGGCACCTTCTGTGCTCTGGTTTCATGGTGTCTAAGGTCTGGATCTGATTTTAGTCCTCTCTTTTAATAGTTTTATTTTTCTTTCTGGAATTTTGCTTTGTGTGTGTTTAAAAATGCTTTGTTTTATTTTTATTTTTTACTGACTTCAGAGAAGAAGGGAGAGGGAGAGAGAGATAGAAACATCAATGATGAGAAAATTATTGATCAACTGCCTCCTGTACACCCCATACTGGGGATCAAGCCCGCAACCCAGGTATGTGCCCCAACCGGGAATTGAACCATGACCTCCTGGTTCATAGGTCAATGCTCAATCACTGAGCCACGCCAGCCAGGCTCTTTGTGTACATTTTGAACATCAGTTTAAGCCATTAAACTTTTTATGTTAATTCCTGCCCTTTCACTCCCTCCTGTGGTGGACAGGAGGGTAGTTTCTTTGTGCTATTATTGCATAATATCAGATTCCCTTTAAATATTAAAAGTACCTTAAATTGGAAAAAGAAAATATCATCCTTATTGCCACCAGTGTGACTATTTTTCTCTCCCCTGGCTATTGTTCATCTGTGTAAATCATTTTCACACAATTCTCAGTATGCAAATAAGATTTTGTTTTATTTATTTTATTTACTTGGCATAGTAATGTGAGCATTTTCCATGTGCTTTGAGGTTTTTAAGCAATGATTTAAATGGAGACTGCATTTAGTGGCTAGACTGATTCAGTTACCCATTCCTCTTATTTCAGATGTTTAGATTGCTTTGAATTTTTTTTTTCTATTACCAGTAACCCTGTAATAATATCATCATACTTATTTTTATTATTTATTTTGGATGAATTTTTTAGGAGGGGATGCTGTAGAATTTGTTAAACTTAGATGTATTAAGTTTTGGGAGGTGCCAGATGTAATCCTGAGGTATAAAATAGTGAGTGGAAAAACCAGATAGAAACCCTTCACCGTGGACAGATTTGGTGAGAGCCTTTGGAAATTCTCCCCTTGTTATATATAGTAGACATTGGGACATGGGAGCTGAGGAAGAAGTAAGCTTTCAGTACATCCTCTTTAATATGGAGGAGACACATTGATTGTCACTTCCTTGTTAGGTGCCCAAAGGTGGCGTGACGGAGATCTCAGCTGCCAACAAAGCAGAGGAATTTCGCAGGTGAGGGTCTGTGAGGATCCCGGGTACCTTGTGCTCATCTCCTTGGCGAGTGAAATGAGGCTGGGAGGGCCCTGATTCTCTGCACAGTAACAAACTGTCACTCTGCTCCATGTGTCTTTCTGCTCCAGGCAACAGGCTGACTTTGTGGACCTGAGTTTCCCGACGATTTCCAGTACGGGACCCAACGGTGCCATCATTCACTACGCGTAAGACTGTCGAGGAGACTGCTGCCTGGCTTTGCGGCTACTCCTGCCCAGGGGCTGAGCAGGGGAGGCCTGCACCCACCCCTGTGTGTCCACTGACACTGTTTCTCTACTGGCAGTTGGACCTTAAGGTCTTATTTTCTCTAAGTCCCCCAGAACCTCCTCTTAGGCTCAGATATATGGCATTGACGGTCTCCACGAGATAGTCAAACAGTTGTCCTCCCTCCTCTTTGAGGCGGCAGAAGCTGTATTCAGAGCCCTTGAGTCTTGATGATTAGAATTTTTTAGTGTGTGTGTGTGTGTGTTTCCCTATAATGGCAGCTTTCCCTGATGCACCAGTCCTAAAAAACTCCATACTAAAAAAGCTTATCACGATGTTGTGGAACACCCAGTTATGGATGGGGAAATAATTAGCACCTCCTTTTCCCCCTCTGTGGGCTTGAAGCCTGGCACCCCAGCATTTGGCGATTTTACCATGAGACCCGCCAGAGCCCATGGACCAAGAGCTGAGCATCCCTGCCAGACAAGAGGGGTGCTGCTAGGTTCACTGTGCTGCACTTGGGCACAGGTTCCCCACCGCCTTTTTGATCATTCCTTTTTGAGTTCCTGGTCGTGGGGCAAATTCTGAAGCTGTGTGTGGGAGCTAGTCACAGCTGTGATTGCACAGTTCTCTCGCATGAATGCCTCTGTTCCAACATTAAAATGTCAAAAGGACTCCAGCTTTTGTCTTATGTTTCACTTAGGTGATAAATTTCCTGGCTGGACACTATCCTAGAACTTCCAGATAATTAACACATTAAAACATTTCAGAGCAAAGGCGGGGATTTGCTTCTCCTCTGTCATTGCCAAGGAGGGGGCGGTGCTTGGAAAGAAAGGAGCACCTCTCTCAGCTGCAGGGCGGAGCCCTGGACTGCTCCCTCCCTTTTTAGCATCTCTCAGGGCAGAGACATTGTGTGGAAAAGCACGAGGAAATGAGATCACTTTTTAAAAATACCTCATGCTCATTTGAAAAAAGTGCTCCGGCATAAGAGTATCATGATCCATCCCTTTTCACAACAAAAATCCCTTGTTTTTCTCCCAAATGGAGCTATTCACCTGCCTGTCTGGTAGTCTGAGAAGCAAGTGGGGAGGCACCTGATGAGGTGAGCACTGACGGAGGGAAGTGGAGCCTGGGACAGGGGCACACACCCAGAGATAAGTGACTCTAGGCTCTGTTTGCCTAGTTTACAAGACTCTAGTTTGGCCCTGTTGTGTCTATTGATAATTATTTTTGTAGCTTTTACAGTGATCTCACGAATACCTATTTCGTTCCAGAGATAGGCGTAAAGAAGTATGTTAATCTTCCTTTGCTTAGCTCTTTCTCTAGTTGGGGAGATAGGTTGACTGGGAATAGTGGAAGTTTAATATTAGTTGGAATAATTAAGTTATTGGGCAACTTACTTTTAAAATATCGTTTCAGACTTGCATAAGTTGTAAGAATAGTGTGAAATGTGCCCTTCTTCTGAACTTAGCAAGTGAACACATTTGTGGAATAATTCATTTTTTATTTATTTCCATAGGCCGGTCCCTGAGACGAACAGGACCTTGTCTCTTGATGAGATGTACCTCATTGACTCGGGTGCTCAATACAAGTAAGTGAACTGGGGCTGTTCCCTTAACTATACAAAGTGTGAATGCAAGGATGGCCCAGTGTGTAGAAGTTCACTCTGCTGAGTCAAGGCATCTGAGTAGGGGGAGGAGCCAGTCTCCAGCTGAAAGTTCATCTGGTCATCTCATTCTGCATCGGACATTAATGAAATCTTTCCCACGTCTTTTTCCCCCCCCTCTAGAATAGTTTATTAACTCTATATCAGTTTGCTTTAAAAATATATAGCTATGATTTTTTAAATATAATTTTATTTTACTCTTTAAGGTATTACAAATAGTAGTACATATGTCTCTGTTTTTTTTCCCCCCACTGACCTCCCCCCTGCCCTCCCCTACCCGCTGGGTCTTTCCCATGTCTTGTCCTGTTTTTCACCCCTGGTTGACATAGCCCAGTTGTTACTCTCTTCCACAAAAGACTGTTTGACAGAAACATTAAGCCCTTGGCCGGAAATTGTTAAATACTAAATAAATAACTGAAAGGGAGCTTTCAGAACCACTGCAAAGTCTTCTGTCCCCGTCCGTGAACTTCCTGTTATCTTCCTGGCCTTGCCTTGTGAAGTGAGGGCATGACTTTGAATGAATGAATGAAAAATGAAGGTTGCCCCTGAATTTCTGAATTTCCTTATTCATGTCTTGCTGCTTTCATCGTCATCCCCTAGAATAGTTTCTCAGAGGAGAACCCAAAATTTGGTTGGGTCTTGATGTGGAACCCATGAGAAGGAACTGGAATAGGTGTTGTCTGCAGTAAGAGAGCAGGAGCAAGGCCTTTTCATGGTCCATTCCCCACTTCCACCTGGACTGAGGCTGATGGAGAACCTCATTAAATGAGCTCTGCCAAATACATGGAGACCACAGCCTAGCCTTGGTGTCAGTAATAGCAGCCTAGCACTTAGGGTATGGGATGTAAACTCAGGTTTGCTTTTACATTTTAGCAGGCCTCAGGAAGTTATCCTTTCTGTGTCAGGGCTGTGGATTAGGATGTTCAAAGAGACGCATTTAGGTATTTTTACGTCATACTTGCTGTCCTGATAAGAGGAATTGGAGTTTGGCTGTCATTTGCTAGAAATAGGCTTCTGTTTACTTTGTTTTCCTGCCTTTTCTTCATAATCCCAGCAGTGCTGTCTCCCATGAAACAGTTCTCCCACTGTAGACCAAGAGCGTGCGAGTCGGGGGGCCTGAGTTCGCGCCCACTGCACTGAGCCACCCTTGCATTCACACTTGGTTTCATTTTATTTTGGGTAACAACTTTATTGAGACATAATTCACACATCACACAATTTACTCACTTAAAGTATACAATTCATGGTTTTTAGTATACTCATTGAGTTATGCAACCATCACTTTAGTCAGTTTTAGAACATTTTCACCCCCCCCCCCAAAAAAAACACGCCATTCCCATTCCAGACTCTTCCCATTTTGCCCTCCCCAGGGAACCACTGCTGTGCTTTCTGTCTCTGTGTGTTTGCCTATTCTGGACATTTCATATAAGTGGAATTGTATGGACTTCTCTGCCTGGCTTCTAACACTTAGCATAATGTCTTCAGGCTTCATCCATGTTGTAGCATGATTTCTTTTAGTTGCTGAATAATATTCCGTTGTGTGAATATAGCACATTATTTTATTCATTTGCCAGTTGATGAACATATAGACTGTTTCTACCCTTTGGACATTGTAAATAATGCTACTATGAACATTTGTGTTTAGGTTTTTGTGTGGATATTTGTTTTCATTTCTCTTGGGTATTTACTGAGGTGTGGAATTGCCAGGTCCTACGGTAACTCAAAATTTAACCTTTGAAGGAACTGGAAACTGTTTTTCAAAGTGGCTGCACTATTCTATAAGTTCACCAGTGATACATGAGAGTTCTAATTTCTCCACATCCTTGCCTGTCTCATATGTGAGCAAAAGCTTATTTTGACTGAAAACTAACTTGCCTTTTTCTTTTGGAAAGAGATGGAACCACAGATGTGACCAGGACGATGCATTTTGGGATTCCTACAGCCTATGAGAAGGTAAGGTGGAACAGAAAACCCAAGAGGTCCTCTCTGCTTTCTTAAGAAGAACATTGTTTTTATGAAAAGGGATTGTATAAATAAGTAAAAATTATGTATGGGATAATAAAACAGCCTATCACTGTGGAGTCAGGCTTATCTGCTTTATGACATCCAGTTAATTAATCATTAGAGAACTTTTAAAAGCATTCTGTCTGCTAAGGTCAAAGCAGCTCAGATTCAAGTTTAAGTGTCTTTGGCCTCGAGTCAGGAAACCTCTTTGGGGATGGGAGTGGGTTCCTGAAATCCATACTTTTTATAAATAGTATCTAGATTTTTTTCAAGTTCAGCCTTTCTGTGTCTGGGCTCATCTCTCTAGGAACTCTCTGCAGTGGCACACACTGCTCAGGTTCTGGTCTGTCTGTCCGGAGAGGAGGAAGCAGCTGTGAGGTAGAGAGAGGTATACCAGGAGTCTGGAGACAGAACTTCAGATCCTGTTTGCTGCCTGTTGGCTCCATGACCTGGAATGAAACACTTAGACCATCCATAGACCTGGGATAAAAGCACCCGCTTCCAAGGCCAGTCGGGAAGGTTCCTTGAGCTGAGCTAGTTCCTGGGTCCCAGCCACTGCTCAGTGCATGTTGGCTGAGTCTCTGAGCGAATCTCGCAGGTGAGTCCCTCAGGAAGCTTATCCCAGGAAGGAGGGTTTTCTGTGATGCGTGGGGCAGGTTTCATTGTTTTGGTCCCTTGCCTTGTCTCTCTGTAGGCTCCAGCACCTGAGAAGAGATTGACCTTGGGTCCAGATACCCTAGGGTGTGACTCTTCTTGTGCTGCAGGAAGAGCCCCAGACCAGATTGAGGAGTGTGGGATTGAGTCCCGACTCGGCACCTTAGTGGAAAGCCCCTGACCTTCTAAATAGCCCTCTTCTTATCCAGGCACTAGGATAACCCCAGGTACAGCAGGTGGTAGGGAGCCTAGATGTTGAGGCAGGATTGCCTGGTTGAGGCCAGATGCTACCACTTTGGAACTGCATGGCCCAGCCTGCTACTTCCGGTCTCTGTGAGTGTGGATGGCAGTAGTGTTTAGGCATGAGATGTGGGATGAAACGTAGTGTTTAGCATCATGCCTGGCACAGAGGCGTAGCTTGGTAATGCTAGCTCATGTCCTCAGCACTGGTTGTTACTTTTCCAGTCTTCCCGAAGCTCAGATGACCTTGAGCGTGTCCAAATGCTCATGATAAGGGGAAGACCATCTCTCCCATAGTTCTTTGCTGAATTTAATTCCAAGATTTTCTGGAAAATTGGTTCCAAGGCCAACCTTTTTCCACAAGACTTTTTTTTTTTTTTACTTTGATCTTCTGTGTGGTATTGCTGACAAATCTTCAGAGGCAAGGCTTTCTGAGGTACCAGAAAACCTCAGGATCGCATGCCTGTGCCTGCTCTGCAACCTGCCCCCTGGGTTTTCTTTGGCAGGAATGCTTCACGTATGTCCTCAAGGGCCACATAGCTGTGAGCGCAGCCATTTTCCCAACTGGAACCAAAGGTAGGTGTTTCCTTCTGTCACATGGCAGCCTTTTTCCATCCAGGCATCAAACACGTCTGAGTGGAAGAAAGGAAGGCCTTTTCTCTCGGTGTCAGCCCCCAGCCCACTCTGGCCCAACCAGGGCACGGGGGATGGTGAGGGGGGTAGGAGGGAGCGGGGGGGGGGTGGTGCTGCATGGAGTGAGTCTTCTGCACCCACTGACTGAGCTCAGAGGACCTCTCAAGAAGTAGGCGTGGGATTGGCCTGGTGTTAGCTGTGTGCCTCACTCCTGACAACGAATGGTGTTGGGGGTGACAATGAATAGTGTTGGGTGACAATGGATGGTGTTGGGTGACAATGGATGGTGTTGGGTGACACAGGCTGCTGGCTTCCAGGAAAGGACAGCAGAGCATGAGTCTCAGGGCCAGTAGACATCCGTGTAGCCTCCTGCCTGCCCTTCAGCTCTGGGCCTGTGCGTTCTTTTAGGACACGTGTTGGGGTTTATTTTACTGGGCCCCTCACTTCAGATATGTACCTCCTTGCTGAGGATTGGTGGATGGGGCATTGAATGGGGAATGGGCAAGATCTGGGCCTTGAATCTGCTTAGGCTGGGCCTGTGCTTGTCTCCCTGGGAGTCGGTTTCCTCATCTGTCATGCCTGCCTGCTTGCTTGAGTCTGGTTAGAATCTCAGCTTTATAATTCTAAAACCTCAGGGTCCCAGAGCTGGGAAGGATGTCCATGTTATCTAGTGCAGCTTTTTTTTTTTTTTTAAATATGTTTTTATTGATTTCAGAGAGGAACAGAAAGGGCGAGAGAGATAGAAACATCAGTGATGAGAGCAAATTATCCATCGGCTGCCTCTTGCACACTTCCACAGGGGATTGAGCCTGAAACCCAGGCATAACTGGGAATCAAACTGTGACCTCCTGGTTCATAGGTTGATGCTCAACCACTGTGCCATACCAGCCAGGCTCTAGTGCCGCCCTCGCCAGCTGTGGGCTGCCATTCCCTTACCTGCTGCAGGCTGCTACCCCCTCACCTGCTGCAAGCTGCCACCCCCTCACCAGCTGTGGGCTGCCACCCCCTCACCAACTGCAGGCTGCCAACACCTCACCTGTGGGCTGCCATTCCCTCACTTGCTGCAGGCTGCCACCCCTTCACCTGCTGCAGGCTGCCATACCCTCACCAGCTGTGGGCTGGCATCCCCTCACCAACTGCAGGGTGCCATGCTGCCATCCCCTCACCAGCATCACGGACAGATCCTCCAGCTTCAGACTGTGCTGCCTGGCTGGGGAGCTGCCCTCCTCAGGGGTTCTGATCGTTAGTTCTTCCCTGTGCTGGGCTGAAATCTGAACCCTCTAGTACAGTGGTTCTCAACCTTCCTAATGCCCTTTAATACAGTTCCTCATGTTGTGGTGGCCCCCAACCATAAAATTATTTTCGTTGCTACTTCATAACTGTAATTTTGCTACTGTTATGAGTCGTAATGTAAATATCTGATGTGCAGGATGCAGTTAGACGACCCCTGTGAAAGGGTCGTGTGACCCCAAAGGGGTCGCGACCCCCAGGTTGAGAACCGCTGCTCTAGTAACTTTTACCTCTGGTTTCTGTTTCATCTTCAGGAGTCAAACATAACAAGCCTCTTGGCTAAAGTGGATTGCGAATTGAAAAGTGTCACGCAGGTATCAAGTGGTTCTTCATGTGTCTTTCAGGCCACCTTCTCGACTCCTTTGCGCGCTCAGCATTGTGGGATTCGGGCTTGGATTACCTCCACGGGACGGGACACGGTGTCGGGTCTTTCCTGAATGTTCATGAGGGCCCCTGCGGCATCAGTTATAAAACGTTTTCCGACGAGCCGCTGGAGGCAGGCATGATTGTCACTGACGGTAGGTGGCCCTCACCTAGGGCGCGAGCGTGGATCCTCCAGTCTCAGTGAAGGCCCTTTGTTGTTTCTTATATTTTAATTATTTTAAGCTAAACTGGAAATAATTTCAAACCCTTGTCATCTCGCATTAAACACCTTTTACGATTATAAAAGTGATACATGTTCACTGTAGAAAAAGTGAGACATTGGAACAGTCTGAAGAAAAAGAAATCATTTGTAATCTGACCACCCAAGGAAACGGGACTTAATATTTCAACATGTTGTTAGCTTTTGGTCTTTTGTATATGTACATATTTTTTAAAAAATTTTTTTATTGATTTCGTAGAAGAAGGAAGAGAGAGAGAGAGACAGAAACACAATGATGAGAGCAAATCATCCATCCGCTGCCTCCTGCACGCCCCACATTGGGGATTGAGCCCGCAACTGGGCATGTGCCCTGACCAGGAATCAAACCATTACCTCCTGGTTCATAGGTCAATGCTCAGCCACTGAGCCATGCAGGCTGGGCTCTGCTTTCTTAATATATTGTCTATTGCCATATCATCAAGTTCCTGCGAATGTATTTGAATGCCTGCATCATTATGCCTCTCGCATATGCATTGGGATTTACTTAGTGGCTCCCTGGTTATTGTCCTCTCTGCCCTGCAGCCAGTCTTAGGAACCTCAAAACCTTTCCGTACTTCAGGTACTTATTAGAAGGGGCCATATGGGAGAAGGGGCATCTCTGGGCTCTTGTGTCGGGTTGAGTGGGCCCTTTACCTGTTTTACTCCCAGTTTGGGGTGGGCAGGCCTCTCTATGTGCCTCTCCCTCCTGGACCACTGCTCATTTGGGCTTTGGTTTGCTTCAGAGCCAGGGTACTATGAAGACGGGGCCTTTGGAATTCGCATTGAGAATGTGGTCCTGGTGGTTCCTGTGAAGACCAAGGTGAGTAATTGATGCATTTATTTACTTTTAAAATTTCCTTATTTCTTAAATGGGGAGGATGGAGACATTTATGCTTGGAGCTTCCTTTCCCCGATATCGGGGACTTTGCTGGGACTCACCCTCTGCAAAGCCAGAAGGAAAATCCTTAATGAACTGGGACCTGGGAATGGGATCGATAGAGCCTCAGGCAGGCCCTGCTTGTGTGACTTGTGGCTGTGAGTTTACCAGAGGCAGTGTCTTGTTAGGAAGTCTCCTCTGCTGGGCAGATGCTTGTTTAAAGGCCCCTCTCAGACCCTGAATCAGTTTCCAGGCCTGGAAACTATTTTTTCACTGAAGCCCCCGGGGATTTTTCTCAGGTAAAGTCGAGCGAGTCACATGGTTGGGGCCCAGGGGCAGGCCATGGGGCAGGTGTGTTGCCCTTGGGAAGACAGATGGTCACCTTCCCCCCATCAGTATCACCAAGAGGTCCCGGGGCTTTAGATGTGAGCTTTACTGAAAAGGCCTGTTTGCTCCTCC
Source organism: Murina feae (assembly GCA_004026665.1). NCBI lineage: Eukaryota > Metazoa > Chordata > Mammalia > Chiroptera > Vespertilionidae > Murina > Murina feae. The sequence goes on from PVJC01004742.1 coordinate 37,960, forward strand.
TCCACTGGGGTCTATGGGGATTGAACAGGTGGAGGGGAGAGGCTTCCATGCAGGGGCCTGCTCTCTGCTTCCATGCGGAAGTCATAGTCTTCAAAAGTGGCTGCTCGCCTCCCTCCCAAAGACCTGCCCGGGACAGAGACCAGTGTGCTTGGGCGCCCCGGCTGATCCCCGTCGCTCACAGTGAGCACACCTGTTAGCTCGGGCCTGCCTGGGTCAAGGCTGGCCACATATTTGACCACTGAACAAGTGATTTGGGGAATTATACCCCAGCAGAGTCTTGAGAACCGAAACCAGGGAAGCCCCTGAGCCCAGACGCCCCCCACTCCCTTGCCGTCCCAGGAGACAGTGGGCTGTGGCCTCAGCTTTGTCCATTGTGCCTGCCACGCTTGGCAGCTACACCGTGGTGCCTTGTGATAAAGAGGAGTCAAAACTTCTGTTTCCTTCCTTACACCACAGTATAACTTCAGCAACCGGGGAAGCCTGACCTTTGAACCTCTAACTTTGGTTCCGATACAGACCAAAATGATAGACGTGGATTCTCTTACAGACAAAGAGGTAACGTGAGGGGGTGGGGGGCAGCGTTGGGGGGGGGAGGGAGGGAGCTGCCTCACACTCTTTTCTGCATTCTCACCTTTTAAGTCCGAGATCTGGGCCAGCTGAGTCTGCTAACCCCGGGTCTCCTGAGCACAAGGTGCTTTTCTTGTAGTTGTTGGGCCTCTGGGTGGAGACAGTCCTTCCCCCGCCCCCATCGTGGGGCTGTAGGTTCGCAGGGGGAAGGCTGTCCGGTGCCGTTGTTTTCCAGGAGGGCAGGAGCCACGGCTGCCTGAGCAAACGTGGGCCACGTGTCTTCCCTACAAAAAGCCAGACGGTGGTGGGGCCTGTGAGCTCTGGCACACAGCAGATTGTTTTCTTGTGCTGCGGCGAAGCGTTGAGGAAATGAGAAGCAGCTCTGTTACCGTCCGCCTGAGTTTCACACAGGGAGGTGGTGCCTGCTCTCCCAGACACTCTGGGCCGTGACGCCCTTCACAGAGCAGGAGCCCAGTGGCGTTACCTATGGAGCTCACAGGGTTGCAGGCCTTGAAGCCCCTTCAAATCTTAGGCTGGCTCCCAGGCTCATGAAGCCAGGGAAGTGGCAGGCCCAGGACCCTGGAGTAAGGCTGAGGAATCGGGCAGGTGATCAAGGTCAGAGCAGAGACAAGGGTGAGAAACCGGGGCAGGAGCAACCAACAAAACAGTTCCCAGGCCAGGGAGACAAGCCAGGACACAAATTCTAGAACAAGGCAGGTGGTCAGAAGTGCCATCAAAAAGCAAGTGTTCGGTGGGAGCTAAAGGCAGGACAGGCATAGAGGCTCCTGGAGAAATAAGACGTCTTTGTGACCAAGGCAGCCGCTGGCCTCATTCCAGGGCCTGTGAGTGTCTCTGGAGGCAGGACCACATTCTCCGAAGGGCCTGCCTGGGCCTGGTGCTTGCCTCCGTGGGCCTGTGTCAGGGAGCCTCCCAGCAAGACACCTTTCCTGCCTTGTTTGGCTCACAGATGTGTGACAGAGGAAGCTCACCCACTTTTGCTTAGCTTTCCTCTATGCTGGGGCACCTCTGCTTGACCACCGGTGCCTTGATTCAACCAAACATTCCCACTCACAGGACCTACGCGGGCCCTGCTGATGCAGGTTATTCAGCTTGTAGACGATGCAGAACTGAAAGCACCTGTGAGTAGCTCAGGGCCAGGTGGGTCTCTTCAGCCGGAAGGCCTGCCACGGTCCAGGGCTTTTCTCCAGCCCCCGTGGGAGATGACTTAGGTGAAAGGGGGCACAGGAGCTGCCCTGCTTAGAGGCTGCTGCCCCATAGGCACCAGTGTCTTGTGGTGACCCTTAGGCACAGCTTCTGGGGTCTTGGCCGGAGTAAGTCACTGTTGTGTCGGAAGGCCCAGATTTATCAAGAAGTAAATGGGAAAGGGACCCTTTTGCTAAAAGAGATAATGTGCTCCGCTTGATATGTTATACAACTGTTGTCCACAGTTATTTGTGGGAAATGCTTACGATCCTAAGGTAAGAAGATATCCTATAAAAACTTATTGGACAAAAGAATAGTTCAGTGGTCTGGGTGTCCAAGGTATAGTTCGAAGGCATAGTAAAACTCCCCAACAAGATTCTGTTCACTGGGCGATTAAAATACCTGGTTAAATACCTGGTTGTGTGTGGCCTTTTACTGTCTCCCCGACGGATTGTCTTCCTTGTCACTTTGTGGAGTTTGGGGGGTCGGGTCAGCATTCCCATCAATTGTCACCAGATGGCAGCAGAGGACTTTGGTTGGATGTGAACATGGGCAGCCGCAGACTTTGTTCAGGACCTTTGGGAGGTTGCTCAGGTGCCTTCCTCCTCCTTCCCCATCCCGCAGGGCCTTGGGGGTTCCGCTGCGGTCCATGGCTGGCTCCCGCTGTGGTCTTCACTGTTGAGCTGTTTGGGCGGCAGGCTGCCATGTAGCCCTCTTGGCCCTGCTGCAGACATAGCAGTCGCTTTCTTTTGACTCTACCTCCTTCCCCAACGCCCAGCAGGGCCCGCAGGCTCTTTATCAGTGGGGATCAGAGCCCTCGATGGGCCAAGGCCAATTGGCAACATCACCCCATCTGTCTGCCCTTGGGCCTTAAAGACTTGTGTGCCCATCTTGACCCTTTAGCCAGGCTTCGGTACCTGGTCCAGACTGCAGTCTTCAAAGCCCATGGGTTTGTAACAACACTGCCTCCCCAATAGCGCTTGGCTCATTACGGCAACCACGCCCGCGGTGGTGCCAGTTTGCCGGCCTCGCTGCAGCTGGGTGTCCAGACAGACCCACTTCATGGGCAGTGAAGGGAGTGGGTTGTTGTCCTCAAGGTAGAAGCTCCACTTTAACCTTCATCCCCCAAACCCCACCCACACAAGGGGGCCATCTCACCCTTTTACATCTGCTGGACATTCACTATCAGACCTAGTCATCAGCCTCACCAGGCACCAAGTCCTGTTTACCTCCTTTTAAATCTCTTATCTCCTGATGTGGCGGCCACAGGAGAGTCTGGCAGTCAAGGTCACACCCTCCCCGCCCTGCAGCCCCACAGTCCTGGGCCCCACTTATAAGGCCCACATCCTAGGTGATTCAGCTTTGTCAGTGGATACAAGATAGGAAGGGAGCATGTGGGCAGGCCAGGCTCTTGTGTGTCCCTTAGTAGGCGTCTTCATAGCAGCCCAGGGACTATTTTCCTTTGAGGGGACCCGGCCTCGGGTTCAGCATGTTCTCTCTCTCTCCTCAGGACCCTCAGATAACTCCGGTGTAGGGGAATAAGGCCCTGTGGGTGGGTGCATCCTCCTCCCTCTTCTAATGGCCTGTGAGTTGGGTTCCAAGGGTCGTTTGCAAGTTACTCTGGTTGCAAGTTACTCTGCACTTAGGGAAGCCTGAGGGCATTGCTTGCCATTAGGTATTTATGGTTCCCTCGTAGCCACTGCCAGTCCACGCACAGGAGACTGTTCCAGGAGCATTTTCACCGTAAGTGATGTGGCCTTTCCCCCTCTATTTCTAGAGAAATAGACCATAGGGAGTCACCTGTCCGTGAACAGGGGGAGAGTTCTATTCTCGTCTGGTGCGCTCAGCACGTGGGCCCCTCACACTCTGCCTGTGCAGCCTTCGGTAAAGGAGATGATGAACGCACTGCGTCCGTTTGTCTTTCTCTCTCTCGTAGTGTGACTGGCTCAACAACTACCACCAGACCTGCAGGGACGTGATCGGGAAGGAGCTGCAGAAACAGGGCCGCCAGGAAGCGCTCGAGTGGCTCATCAGAGAGACGCAGCCCATCTCCAAGCAGCACTGACACCTGCCCGGTGTTTGTTTCTGAAAATGCTCTGGGGAAAGGAAGACACTGCGCAGCCCCTGACACCTCCCCCTTCCCTCTCCTCCTCTCTTGCCTCTCCTTTTTACTTTTAGACACTTGAGAAGAACTGAACATCTTCTTATCCTCTTTGATATTTTCTTGCAAACACTTGATCTTTTATGATTTTTTAAAAAATTGGCAAGAATGAGCCAAGAACAAACTTGCTGCACCCGAGGCCGGGTCCCCGCCAAGCTGAGCGCTCCGGAGCAGCTGCAGCGAGTTCTCTGCGGGCGATGGGGAAGCAGAGTGCTCTGTGACGGCCAAGTTCCAGGTGCTAGTCCATTACCCATGATCACCTTGATGCTCACGAGACGCTATTTATGACCAGTGAATAAAAGCCCAACGGTGCTTTGTCTCAGCTGTGTCTTTCCTCCCGGCGCTGGCCGCCCTGTGTGTCAGGCGAGCTTGTCTCCAGGGCCGGTGGCCTCTGGAACAGACATTGTCTAGACCGAAGGCTGCCTTTGGGGTGAGGAACCTGGGCTCCCTGCAAATTGTCTGGCTTAGTGGTAAGCCTCTTTTTCTTAGAGAACCTAATATTTCGGTGAGTGTTTTTATTATCAGTTTTTCTTTCTGATTTTAAAATGTCATTAATGTGCAAAAAAAAAAAAATGTTTGAAAGCATTGGAGCCTCGGAGCCTAGCCTAGCCTCGGAGCCTAGCCTAGCCTTGGACCCTCGCCTCGGGGCCTAGCCTCACCTATAACAACACCCAGTTCTCAAGATCTTATTACTTGTAGACAACAGGGCTTCTCCTGACTTGCCCACACGGGGCAAGCTCGAAGGGCTGGCAGAGCTAATGTCCCTGACCATCATGGCTGGGGATGGGAAAACTGACTTCCTCACTCGCTGGCGGGGATGTCTGAGGCGTGGGCCAGACTGCCTCCTGTGTTTTTCCCATGGGGCAGAGCCCTCGTTGCCCACGATGGTAACTCGTTTAATAACACACCCTTTATTTTCTTCCTTGCTGTGTCTCTTTTTTCCCACCGTTGTTTCCTGAGGCCATCCCCCAGTAAACTACTTATATGCACATTCTACTTTAGGCTGTGCTTCTTTAGGGCCCAACTTAAAATGGACCCATAGAACCACTAATTATAAATTATATGCAATTAATATATATGCTATGTAGTTAATATATAAGTATGTATATGTTATATTTAATAACATATGCTATATATTTTTGCCAGTTTCTTTGTATTCAATATTGAGTAACATACACAGTGTGCCTACATATAAAGGCATATAGACACACATATATCCCTTGTACAAAAAGTGGGTCATTCTGTACATATGCAATTTGCTTTTTTAACTTGGCAATTTAGCTAGGTTATTTTTCCGTATTGGTACATATAGATCTAGTTCTTTTTCATGACTATAGGCTATGCCACTGTATGGCTGTTCTTTTTTTTAAACTAGTCTCATTCAATCCTAAACCACTTCTTTGATTTGAATGGCTTTGGCTTGGCCATTCACCAAAGCATGGCTGACGGTGTCTTACTTTCCCCAACTACCAGTGGGAGATGTGGTTGCCCTTCAGAACCAGGTGGCAGCAGAGGGCATTTTACTGCCTTTGATAGGGTGAGCGCCGAAGGACAATCTGCCAACCTTTTGCCACCCCTCCTTCTTTTCTCTCAAGGATCATAGATTCCAGCTTGCTCTGTGGGAGGAAGCAAGAGAACACGGCTAGTTCTCAGGTTGTTTGTAATGTGGCCTCACAATAATATATGTTTGCACCTGCCCAAGATCAATTCTGCCTTTGATTCACACTTGCTCAATTTCTAATATGTGAGACACTTGTCCTTTTGAAATTGTGGCTTCATTGAGATATAATTCACATCCATGCAATTCACCAGTTTAGATGAGACATCTTAATACTGGTGCTTGCTTCGTCTCCCCAGAAGGTGTCATACTGCTCTTGCATGGTATTTATCGCATCTGTAAGCCAACCTCTATTTTGTCATGATTGACTGGTGGTCTGTTTTCCATTGGACAGTGAACTCTATGGGTGTCAGAGGCTATATTTGTTCTTACAGTGTCATCTCTAGCACTTAGCACAGTACCTCACATGTGGCAACAAAGTCTCAAAATAATTTTCTGTTTATTGAATAAATATTGATTGAGCACCAATGAACTGATTCTAGTGACTATTACAGTGTGAGAAAGGAAAGCAAGAGCCTGAAGAGGATGGGTGTGAAATCGCTGGTGAAAGGAGAGTTGCAGAGGCAACATGATTCAAAGAGGCAAATGAATGGCCTCTAGAAGTTAGGGAGACAGTTTCTCAGCCCCTGACAAAGAAAGACTCTCGGCCATCACACTTCAACTCACGTCTCCTGCTGTGGTTCCCAGGGTTACGGACTCACTGATATGGTCAACACTTTCTGGGGACATCAAACGGTCGTGGGGGGTTGTTATGAGCTCTGGGAAATTCAGCTGAGATTTTTTTTTTCATTTAGCAAACATGCACTTAGACATAGCTCTTCATGTGGTGGCTCTACCATGTCAGGGCCAGTAGCAAGAGTGTCACCTGCTCAGAAACAGGTCAGCCACAGGGCAAAATGTGTAGGATAGAGCCACAGCCTCAGTGGGTTTATGTCGTCTCAGGCATGCCTGGAGAACACCATGTTTCAGAGTGAAAATCAAATTCTGGAGATGGACTCTTTTTTTTTTTTTAAGGAAAGTTTTCTCGCACATTTGGAATCTCTGCATTCAGAATTCACTGAGCGGTAGAATGAATAAAAACTACATCCTCTGCCTTAGGCATTGATTGCACCGTAAATACTTCAGGGCTTAAACGTGCCATGATCAGGTGTGTGTTCAGTAGTCAACTGAGTGAGGGTTGAGAGCAACGAAATGAAGGCATTTTCCTTCAGTTCAGCATTTTCACCTGGAGGCTTTAAAAATATGCCACAAAGAAGATTCGCTCTCCCAGGCTAGGGTGCTGGTGATGCCAGAGTTGAGCAATGGGAAAGAGATCATCCTGAAGCTTGGTCATTGGTGCCTCCACTTTTTTTTTTTTCCTAGGAGAAAATCCCCTACAATGCTCATGGAGGTACTCGGCTATTTTCCAAATTTGTTTGGGCAGCAAGTATCATTACTCCAAAAGCCAGTTGTCAAATAAATGGGTGAATAAAGATTGAAAAAGAGGTTTAATGTTGATGTGGGCTTGAAATCAAATGAACAAACAAATCACATTCCACAAGTTTTATTGTGCACTTACTATGTATTGAGCCATTTAATCTCAAATTTGAGATAAAGATTAGGGATTCCTGGCACCTCAGAGATCAAGATGAGACTGGCTTGAATCCCTAAATCCATGTTCTGTGACAGTTCAGATTCCCCTTAAAGGAGTGGACCATATAAGAGGAAAATAAGGCAGAGTTTGAGAATAGTTACAGTGGTGGAGAGAAGTAAAGTGTACAGAAGAGAAAGAGGAAAGTGTTTAGATGAGAGAGAGGAGTCCTTCAGCTCAAAGAATCAGAGTCGGCTTTTTAGAACCATGGAGATGTGTGTACACAACAGAAGAGGATACAATTATGGACCAAGGAAACAGTGCGAGCAAGGACAGGGCGGCAGGAAGGTGTGGGCAGGTGCAGGGAAGAATCAGAGAGTGTAGCACTTGAAGAGGTGTGGTGAGGATTACCCCGAGCGGGCAAGAGAAGAATAGATTACTGGGGGTGACTTTGGAAGTTAAGGATTTTGCCTTAAAACTTCATCCATGGAGATATTATCCACATGCCCTGTAACATAAGGACTTGTTCTTATCTCAACACTAATGACATTTATGTACAATGATTTGAGAATCTGTTTTTAATTCTTTTGAGTATATTTCTGGAAGTAGGGCCAACTCCAGTCTTGATGCTGTTACTGTTTGGTCCCAGATCCAAATCCTGAAGAATTCACCCTTGCCTTGTTTTGCGTGAATGTTCCCTTTATTTGTTTTAAATATATTTTTGTTGATTTCAGAGAGGAAGGGAGTGAGAGAGCTAGAAACATCAGTGATGAGAATCATTGATCGCTGTCTCCTGCACACCTCACACTGGAGATTGAGCCTGCAACTTGGGCATATGCCCTGATCAGGAATCTAACCATGATCTCTTGGTTCATAGGTCGATGCTCAACCACTGAGTCACACAGGCTGGGCATGCATGTTCCCTTTAAATAGGCCTTGTATTCTCTTTGTTGAAAGAGATACAAGTGAGGGATAAAGGACCCATGATTAGAAGCCAGAAGACATGCGACCTGGGACCAGATCTAGCAACTTGTTAGCTAATTGTGTGTTCTTCACCTTACTGAGACCTCAGCTATTCCACTACCTCCTTCATTCCTTCCAAGGTTGTCATTAGCATCAAGACAACCAGTGTTTTGGAAAGTATTTTCCAAATATTAATGATTGCCCCACGTACTGGTAGGTCCCTAACATTTCAGGTCAGAAAGGACTTTCGGAGACAAACTGATATTCAGATCTCACTGTGGCCCAGAGAGGTGGGCTATTTAGGGGCTGAATTTGGAGCAAACTCCGCATCTTCTGACTGAGATCTGGGCCCTTTCAACCTCCCTAAGTCTAACCTTCTGAGTTCAATCAAATCCTTTGTTCTTTCTTCTCTTACTGGGAAAAACAGCAACAAAAACTGTACCTCGGAACCATTCATTGACTCAGTCTGGCTGCCTTGTGACCTTTCCTGAATTTCCTTCTCCAGGTGTGGGGTGGGGGAAATCCAGTCTTTCCCCAGCCCCTCTGCTCAATATCATTGGGAAATCTCTTATTTGTATTCCTGTGAGCGCCACATTTAATGCACCAAAGCCTGTGTTTGAAGCAATAACCAGCCTAGAGTTTATGAAATAGATTGATATCAGCTTCATGAAACTCAGGCAAGAGCAATATCTTTCCTATATCTGACCATGCCTTTAACTCTAGGAACCTTCATACTCGGTGGCCATTGAAAAATGAAATAATAATAAAAAACGACAATCTTCCAAGAACCACAGTTTTGAGTAATGTTGTCTTTAATTTTTTTTATTGATTTAATGACAAGGGGAGATTAGACTTAGTACTTTCTTCAGTTTCCAAGTACATTTTCACTTTTAAAGGAAAGATCATAGTGTGTAGCTGAAAGGTGGTTTTGTTCGTCACCTGGTTTATGTATGTATTGTGGGCTGGGGCCGCTGAAAGGGATAACCATGGCCACTCTGTTTCCTCTCCAGGAAAGTAAAAATCAGGAGATGGGATGAAGACGTAATTTCTTTATCAAATAAAACATTCTGAAAAATAAGTCAGCTTTATACCTGTTCTTCCAGAAAGCCATTCCATCTCACAGGGTGAGCTAACTATTTGCCACAGAAAAAACAAGTGTCTGTAGTAAATACAGGATTTGACATGTATGACCCAACATAATTTGGCTCCATTCAAACTTCCCAGTCTTATCTCCTGTTACTTATCAAACCTGGTGAATCAGACACTTGCCATTTACCTTGTGATTATTTTATGTTTTACCTTTATTCAATCAGCCTCTGCCCCTTCATTGGAGAGGTTAATCTACTTACCTTCAGTTGGGTTTTAGTTCACCATACTGCTGCTTGTTTTTCTATTTGGGTCATGAGTTCTTTCTTCCTTCTCCCCTCCTTCCCTGCATTCTTTAAGAGAACAGACTTTTTTAAAAAATGTTATTTTATCACCTCTAATGGCTGTTTTAAATCCCTTGCTAATAATTCTATCACCCCTTTCATTTCTGTATCTGTTTCTATTGACTGATTTCTCTTGAATTTGGGTCATGTTTTTGTGTTTTTCCACATACCTGGAAAGTTTTGATTGTATGCTGGATGCCATGGTGTGATTATCTGTATTTCATCATCTTTCTGAATACAAGTGTTAAGTCTGTTTTGGCAGACAGTTAATTTACCTGTGGATCCTTTCAAGGCTTGTTGTAGGCACAGAGTGAAAAAGGGTTAGAAAAAATACCGTGATTTAAAGTTAGAAAAATATCCAGGGGCCAAATCACTGCCAGTAAGGAGTCTGGATTTTACTGTAAGTAAATAAAAAGCCATTTGAAAAATTTCAGGTAGAGAATGACATAATCTGATTTATTCTTTTAAAAAGATTGCTTCATTTTTTCAGTTCAGTTAAAAATATACTTATTTAAGATTCATTAAGAGGCAGGACATGAGGAAGGCATTGGAAACAAGACCATGAACAAATATATAGGACATCCTTGCCCTCAAAGAGCTCACAGCAAGATTGGGGCTATTATGTGTCAATGTCTTGAGGGAGGAGAGCTCAGGGAAATACAGGGAAACAGAGCTAGTACCTCGGCAATGGTGTCCTAGGGGCGGTTAACTTCAGCTGCTCTTAAAAAATGATAGGACTTATCCAGAGAAAAGAGGACAAGCACAACACCGTGATAAAAAGTATGGAGACGTGCAAGAGTGTGTGCCGAAACAAAGAGTTGTGTTTTGCTGAGAGTGAAGTGCAAAGCTTTATTTGCCCTCTACTTCCTCTGCCTTGAATGTGCGTTTCATCCCAACCTGAGTTCGTGTGCACATGCCTTCACCCATTCTTCAAGGTTTAATTCAAACACCATCTCCTCCATGGGACATTTCCTGGTGCCCACAGAGAAGTGATTAAAGCCTTCAGCGATAGTGTTTCTGTTATCTCATACCTAATCATCCATGTCCAATGTACCTGTGTTACAGCTACACAGTCCAACAGGGATTGGCCCATACATAGTAAATGCTCCACAAATATTTATTGATAAACACCTTCAGTAAATCTGCCAGGATGCTGATCTCTCAGTTTATTACCAATCCCACCATCTTTATTAGACTCATATGTCTTTTTTCCACATTGGGCTTATCTGTTCAAATAGTTTTCCCAAATCCCAGGCAGCCACACCTCTGTTTGCACCACACCATGTTCACTGACCTGTTTCAGTCTAAGCAATGAGGCATTTATTTACTTTCCCCCCATCTTCTTGTTTCAAATATCTGGTGTTTTGAATCTTAAGCCCGAAAGAGCTCTTAAAAATCACATAGCTCACTGAGTTCCAAACTCGGCTGCACATTAAAGTCACGTGGGAGAGTTAAAGAAAATAAAGAACTCTATGCCTGGGATCCACTCTGCAGAGATTCTGATTTAATTGGTGTCAGTAGAAACCTGGACATCCTATTTTTTAAAAACTCTCCCCAGGTGATTCTAACATGTAAACCAGGAATTACAACCATTGATCTAAGGCAGGGGTCCTCAAACTTTTTAAACAGGGGAGCAGTTCACTGTCCCTCAGACTGTTGGAAGGCCAGACTATGGTTAAAAAAAAAACTATGAACAAATTCTATGCACACTGCACATATCTTATTTTAAGTAGGACAGGCAACGGCGGCAAAAACACCTGGCATGTGGCCTGTGGGCCATAGTTTGAGGATGCCTGATCTAAGGCAAGTTCCATATATCCTATCTAGTAAAAGAGTAATATGCAAATTAACCATCACTCCAAGACAAATATGGTGGTGCCCAGTCCTCTCAGCCCTGCTGGAGGCCTCCTTTCCCAGGGGGCGGCCACTTAGAGCAGGGACCACTTAGCTGTCTCTGTGAGACCTGGGAGCAGCCAAGTGGGCCCTGAAGATAGCAAAGAACCACGGGGAGCAGGCTTAAGCCATCAGTAGGGCTCCCAGATTGGAAAGGGTACAGGTCTGGCTAAAGGACCCCTTGCTGTCCCCCCTACCACCTGTGCACAAATTTTGTGCACTGGGCCTCTAGAATATATACCATATTTTCCAGCGTATAAGACAGCTGGGCGTATAAGATGACCCCCAACTTTTGAGAAGATTTTCCTGGGTTAAAAAGTCCAGATGGAGACCATATGCGGCACAAAAAGGAGCCGACAGGAGACACTTGTGGTCTCCGTCTGGCTCCGTTGAAATGAATGGAGTGCGGCCATTTTTGAGCTCCCCCCACCCTATGTGGCGACTGCAGATTTTCCAGTCAGGCTCGGAAGTTTTCAGCACCCGCCCTATAAGATGACACGCTGCGTATAAGATGACCCCCGACTTTTGAGAAGATTTTCCTGGGTTAAAAAGTTGTCTTATGCAAGAAAATACGGTATATATTTTTTATTGATTTCAGAGAGGAAGGGAGAGGGAGAGATAGAAACATCAACAATGAGAGAGAATCACTGATTGGCTGTCTCCTACACGCCCTCTGCTGGAGCAAGTTCCTTATAAACATTACCTATTACATGGGAAGAAGCTCAAGTTCAGAGAGGACAAGTGACTTGTCTGAGGGCCACACAAAAGACCCAGTTTACAGCAAATCTGCACCTAGGACCAAAGTCTCCTTTCTGTGTTGCTCCTTTGACTCACCCAGCTGCTTTCTGCTCACTTTATTGACTGACCATCCGTCAATGCTCTTTGGACTCTGAACCACCTCCTCTCACCACTTCTTGGGACGGAATGAGCTCATGTTTTCTAGAGCCTGATGGGCTCAGGTTTGAGGGAGAGCATTTGTTTTCATGACTGTGCCCAACGTCATGACAGAGAAGCTCTTATTTGTCCAAATCTGATCATCATTTGAGCACAATTTCGTTGGAAAACTTTTACAAGGACAAACTTGTACTGGATTATCTCCCTCTCAGGGTTGTTGTGAGGATTGAACAAGATAACACAGAAAAGGCATTTAGTGTTATACCTGCGACGGCGTGTGCTTAGTAATCAGGAACAATCAGCAACATTATTATTGTCATTATTACTAATCAGTGCTGTGTCACATGCCTAATTAAGAGCGATGCTGATCTACAGTGGGTGTGGGGAATGGCACATGCTTCACTGTCTTTGAGTGACTACAGTAGGCACTTCACATACAGTTTCATTCAGCCTTTATGTGACCTCTTTTGTGGGTATAATCACCTCTAGTTGACATACGAATAAACCGAAGCTCAGAGCATCTAGGTATATTGTTCAGTCTTACTTAAAATGATGGAGCTAGGGTTATGTCCCAGTCTGGGGCTGGTCCCAAAACTTAGGTGCTTTTGTCCTCAACTGACCACTTCATCTTGTCACAGCATTTTGCAGATGGGGTCATGGAAAGGTAAGGCTTTTATATAGCATGCCTGACCTTTTCAGGTCAATTTCACAAGAGGCAACAGTTACGACCTTCCTCAAAATGGGCATTTCTGGTGTTCCCGCTCCACCTGTCACAGCCCCATTGCATAAGCATGCCTTGTTGATCAGGTTGGTCCCATGGTCCCATGGTCTTCGCCTACCCATTCTAGTCCCGTCTCTTTGCCTGTGGTCATGCTACTCTCACCATCTGTGACACGTCTTTTATGGAGGATGGGGGTGAAGTGACTATCCAGGTCCCGCTGCTGTTTAACAACAGCAAGCCTTGGGGTTAAGGATGGTTGTCCTCCCACAGTGTCTTTCTCCCCAGGGGTCAGTGGCCAGGCTCTTCCTAACACACTGAGCTTCCTGAATGGAATGCTGCCTGACCAATTGCCCTCCCCACAGGGGCTCCCAGCAAATCAACCTCCGTTATTCTTGATTCAAAGCTGCCTCTCTTTGGACAAGCCATTTCCATACACTGGCAAATTGCAATAGTTATGATCATAGTAATAACATCACATGAACAATCAAATGCTATTGAAACAGAAATGCACCAATTTAGGTTAGGCTTCAGCAACTGTAATGTGAATTTAAGTTTATGCGCATTTATGATTTATGATAAAGTCGATGTCCTTTGTGATTCCCTGGAAGCTGTAATAGATTGTCTTCTGCAATCTGGTTCTGTCTCACAATTTCCTTCCACTTCCCCCACCTCACTTTTGAAAGGGATGAAAACCACCCCATTTGCTACAATCTGAGCCTACGCATAGTAAAGCAAGGAGAGCGTCATGCTGAACTACTAACTGATTATTCTTTTCAACCCACTTCTCACTGGCAGGACCATCCTGGGCTTGTGTAAATAACCTTCCTGCAGTGATCAGTTCGGCACTGGTTCCTTTATTACTTTCCTAAGCTGACTGGAGATGACATACCCTGTCCCATGTCAGTTGATCTCATTCGCTGCTCTGGTAATTTTCAGACTCTTAAGCAGCCTGTGTCTGCCAATGATCTTCTCCACAGAAACACACAACCTGGTTGGTAATGGGCACCAAAGATTTTTTTAAAATTATTTTTATTGTTGAAAGTATTACAGATGTCCCCTTTGTGTTCTTTTCCCCATATACCCCTTCCTCTCCACAGCCACCCCTTCCAAGCCTTCACCACAGTATTGTCTGTGTCCATGGGCTATGCATATATACATATAAGTTCCCTGGTTAATCTCCTCCCCCCACCCCCAACTCCCTACCTATACCTTCCCTCTGAAATTCATCAGTCTTTTCCATGGTTCTATGTCTCTGGATCTATTTTGATCAACCATTTATTTTGTTTATATGAGTGATACTTATCTTTCTCTGACTGGCTTATTTTGAAAATACTTCTTTTTGAAGCAATCATATTTGAAGCATATCAAGGACACTGGGTTTACTTCGATTGTGTTTCCATGGCTTTGGGAGAGCTGTTGCAAGTGGGTTTGGAACTCTCTCTTTTCACCCCTCAGTGCCACCAGGTAGGGACCACACATTGGGAAGATTTGCTTTGCTCTTCCAGACCCATTTTAAATTCCATCTTCCTGAGGTGGAATTCCTCTCTCCATCTCCACAGTTACCTTGGCACACTTGACCTGTCTGAGCACTTGCTACAGCCTGCCAGTTACTAGGATTACTTGGGTTTCTGTATCTTTTCTGTATTCAATGTTGACATCTAAAGAGGAGGAGTTATCCCCCCCATGTGTGTTAGAGGTTCAGTAAAACCTGGGCAGATTAGATTGTTAAAGACAAAAAGCAGTTGATTATATCTCAATAAAGCTGGGAGGGAAAAGTCAAATACCAGTCAAGAAGATGGATTGTATTCAGGCTATTGCAATAAAAAGAGTGCCCCATATCTGAAGATCAGAATGTCTCCACAGTGTGGTTTTGCCTTAAACTTTTAAGGGAGGGGAAGGAGAGTAATAAATTGCAGATGAGCTGAGTTACAGTTGGGGTTGTTTTGCAAGCAGGACAAGTTTCAGGCAGTTATTGGACCAGGACATGTTCTTCTCTGTGGTTAGCTACATTTTGGGGGGACAAACAATTCTAATCTCAGCTAATTAACCAGGAGACAAAGAACAAGGAAGGTTGGAGGGACTGTGTTCAGACGTGTCCACAGGTTCAGACAGAAGGGGAAATGTCTGTGTTTGGCCTGGCTGAAGGTAAATAAGGGAGCCACCTCCATGTCTTAGGAGAGTCAGGAGAAAGAGTGGACTTTGAGTTTTATCTAAGTCACATGGGAAGAACAGATTTTTTTTTTTTTTTTTGGTGGTGAACTGTGTAATGAAACAGCAAATGTTGGGGGAATTTCTTAACTGTCCCTGTTTTCTGGGAGCACAGGGCTCAGGTAAAGTTCAATATTGTCAAACCGAATGAAAGCATATGTAGAATAGTCTCCTCAAGTGTGAATATCCTGCTCTGTCCTTGTCCCTCTCGCACTGAGCATCTCTCTCTCTCTCTCTCTCTCTCTCTCTCTCTCTCTCTCTCTATATATATATATATATATATATATATATATTCATATATAGAAACTCAATGGGTTCCTTTCCAGCTCAAAAAGATCTATAACTCTGTTTGGTCTATGTTGCTATGGAGATCAACCTATGAAACGAGACCTTTCTTCTGAGTTTGTTAGTGGTGGTATATCAGGGCATTTCTGGAGCAAGTAACAGAAAAAAAAAGCAAAACAAAATTCCATCCAACCATGCCAGCCACATAGGAACATACTGGCTCACAGACCTATGAAGTCTAGGGTTACTGTTGGCTTTAATCAGCTTGGGCCACTGATTAAAACACCATTTTTAGTAATACCGTATGTCATGTCTATTTGCATGTGTGGTTTTTTGATCTGGCATTATAGAGTATGTACTCAGCATCTAAAAAACATCATCTATTTCTGGTTGAGGTTCCCAAAAGCATCGAGAAGAGCAGCATGGGAAGAAGCCAGGGTTTAGGAGGCAGATCCGCCCTTGCTATCTCTGTGTCATTCATGAAGCAATGTATTTCCCATTTTTTGAGCTTCAGATGCATCATTTGGAAAATGGATTTAATACACAAATTAAAGAACAGAGTAGATAGTTGTGAAAAGCTTATAAAATAGAGGTACTCTATGCATGAGTTACTATTGGATTATCACATCATGGTAGATTTTAAAAAAATATATATATTTTATTGATTTTTTACAGAGAGGAAGGGAAAGGGATAGAGAGTTAGAAACATCTATGAGAGAGAAACATCAAACAGCTGCCTCCTGCACACTCCCCACTGGGGATGTGCCTGCAACCAAGGTACAGGCCCTTGACCAGAATCGAACCTGGGACACTTCAGTCCGCAGGCTGACGCTCTATCCACTGAGCCAAACTGGTTAGGGCCATGGTAGATTTTTTTATTGACATTTTGGGTGGAAGTCAAAGATATGATTATCTTTTTTAGCATGAAATGCTAGCAGGACTTAGCCTCCTATTTCCAGAGAATTTCTCCTTTGATTGTGGAATCAAGAGCAGGCAGAGAATGAGAACCCTGCATCGATTTTCCTCTCCTGGGCCCAGGGTGTTTCTTGATAGTTGAAGAAGGGAACCTTTAATCTTCCCCTCCTCTGCTTTTGTTCTAGTTCCTAATGAATTTGGCCAGAGGAAAGCAGTAAATCTTGCTGTCTGTGGCTAGAACTGATTTCAGTACGAGTTAGAGAATTCAGCCTCGAGAAAAAGTAAGATGAGGAGAGAAAAATCCAGTTAGGGATCATTGTCTTCATTCCAATATGGCTGAGACGGGCATCTTTCCCTTGGAAGTCATTCTACTATGTCATAGAGCTGACTCTTGGGAAGTTCTTGGCATGCTATTGTGTACAATTCTTTATAGATTTTCCTTTATTTAGTTATATTTCATAAATCAATAAGAATTTAAAAAGAGAAAAGCAAGTAGTTAGGAGATAGTGTGGAGAGTAGGTATTGGCTGGAATGAGGGACAGGAAGCAGGCTGTGGCAGGATCTGCTCAACAAGAGGACCAGTCAGGGGGAAATGACCCTCAAAATGTATCTGAGGAGGCAGCAATGGTCCATATCAATAGGGAAGTGCCTTCTTAATTTTGTGAATTTCCTTCTTTATTTCCCTTCTAAGCTGAAATGTGTCTCAAGATGTTGACTTCCGTAATCTCTATGGATTTGGTTGATTTTTAGGTTGTTCCCTTCAAATTGAGATTTAATCTATTTCAAAACTTCATAGCTGTCCTTGTTAACCTGAATAACCCAAGTTTTTGTTGTTGTTGTTGTTTTTAATATATATTTTCATTACTTTCAGAGAAGAATGGAGAGGGAGAGAGGTAGAAACATCCATGAGAGAGAATTATTGTTAGGCTGCCTTCCTGCATGCCCCTTACTGGGGATCAAGCCAGTAACTCAGGCAAGTGCCCTGACTGGGAGTCTAACTGTGACCTGCTTCACAGATCAATGCTCAACCATTGAGCCAGGCCATTTGGGCCAACCCAAGTTTTTAACACCAGTCCTGGGAGCACTAGGGGAGTGAGGCTGAGACCTTTTCCCCTGGTTCACGTTCCCATGCTGCCCCATTGTTGAACTCTGGTCTACAAAGTAGATTTCTAAAGGAAACACAAGAGGGCAGCCACGGAGCACACAAGAGGGCTCTACTGTCTCTGGAGCCCAATCAAGAGGATACCTCCTATGGGGGCAGCGAAGAGCAGAGATACCAGGGGATGGAGAGAGGGTAAGGGCCTCTGTGACATCCTCTGTCTGACGTATAAATTGGGGAGATATTCAAAGAACTAGTTCTTTATATCAGCCAAAGATCAGCATGATTTAAACACTCATTGCTAAGTTTTTAATAATTACTGATCCACAAATGCCACTGTTTACTGCATCCCAGTGACTCACCATAGTTCTTGGAATAAAATTCAAAATTGTCCATGTGAGCTGCAAGCCCTTGCTGATCGGGTCCTTGTTTGGCTCTCCAGTCCCACGTCTGGCCAGTCTTGCCTGCATTCTAGCCACAGTGACCGTCATCCATTTCCGCACATGCATCGCTCCCACTATGCTAATGGGCTTTCAGATGCTGCTGCCCCCTCAGTCGCCTGCCTTCCCTCTAATTAATCCCCACTCACCTCTCATACCATTTCTTAATCTCTTGGTCTTCAGGGAAAACTTCTCCTGAACATGTATCCCTGTTATGGGCTCTCAGGACTTTGCTTCCGCAGCAGGTATAGTGACATATAATCACACAGGCATACGTGTGTGTCTACTCCACTGGACTGTAAACTTCATGAGGACAGAGACCTGGTTTTCTTTGCTCCCCACAACATCCCCAGAACTGCTAGTGCTTTGGGCACATTGGAAACTTGCTCCTTTCTGGAGGAAACATGACTGTGTAGGTATAACCCATGCTCAGAGAAGGCCTGTTTATAGCAAGGTGGGAGACCTACCTGGGAAGGGCCAGAGAGTGACCACCAGGATTCAAGACCTGTGGGTGGTCATTCTAAGTGATTAGAACAATTAACACCAACAGTTTAAACTGAGCACAGAAAGCCTCTTCCGTTTGGAGACTAGTTTGTTGCCAGTTTAAGTCATCAAAGCAACACTCCAAGGCTCTCACAGGTTCCTTATGGTCAGTTCCCAGATTTATTAAACGCATGCTCAGAAACACACCCTCCATGCACCTCAAGCATTCTCACAAAGTAATTGGCAATCTCCTCAGTAGTTTCTTTCCTTTCATGTTGTGCTTGCCCTGACTTTCTTTTCTTTTCTGCCTTAACTTGTTAGCTCATTGAGAAGGGATCATACATTTGTTTCTTCACAGCAGCCAGTGCACTGTTAAATAAGGATAACAACCACAGCATATGTCTTGGGAAAATTAAAAGGGTTTTAGAGGACCTTCTCATTTTTCTTATATTGTGGGCAGCTCACTGGGATATTTAAGTCCAAGTTAAATGTGTATTGGAGGAGTGAAGAGATTCACTGGTATTACATACACAAGCACGAATCATCAATTATCCAGGAGATGCATCATTTGAAGACATGAGGAAAGGGAACTGGTGGACAGAAAGCCCAGTGGTTGTGGGAGTCACTGAAGCACATGAGTAAAGTAGTCATTTCAGGAGAAGAGGGGCTAGTTAGGAAATGTGATCACGAAGAAATGAGAAGGAACAGTGTTCACCGAGAGGAAGACAGGAGGCCTGAAAAGTGGGCAAGCAGAACCATGATAACCATCACTGTCATCATCTTGTGCGAAGAGTGAGTTGGCAAATAGCTTCCCATGTAGGCTTGGCCGGTGCTAGGAACACAGGGCAGGGCCACAGAAGCAGAGCTCAGTTCCCCATTTTCCCCTAAGTTCTGAGTAAGAATGCAGAGAGGTCAGTAGTGGATAACACTATAATGGCCCAAACTGAACTATTAAGGTTAAGCAAAAGGGACCCCTCTCACAAGAAGCATAGACAACAGTATGGTGGTAACCAGAAGGAAGGGGGGTGGTGGTGGTGGTTGAGGGGGAAGCTAGCAGAAAGTAGTGGGGGGATAAATGGTGATGGGAGGAGACTTGACTTGGGATGGTGAACATTCAACATAATATACAGGTGATGTGTTATAGAATTGTACAGTTCAAACCTATATGATTTTATTAACCAATGTCACCACAATAAATTCAATTTAAAAAAAAAGACACACTGGCCCAAGAGTTGGTGATCAGGAAGGTGGAGAAAATCAGGTCTTCATCTCCTAAGGAAAGTCCTCCTTCATTTCCACCCCAGGCTCTCTTCTCAGCTAGACTCCTCCTGCTCTCACTGCTGTTTCCCTCCCCTGGCCTTGAGGTTGGATGTTTCTAGTGGTCTGTATCCTCCAGTTAGATCAAGGAGACTAGGGTCTTCTTCTGCCTCTGTCATGGCCACCTCAGTGCATGGTACGGATATGGTTGCTGTACACATCTTACATTTGAAAACAGTCTTGTTCTGAATCCAAGTCACACATGGAGAAATCGTTGGTCCTAAGGCTGACTTCCCAACTGAACAGCTCTATGTTTTCAGGCTTGGTTGCTTGTTGCAACATATTCTGGTGAAACATCAAAGAAATATCAAAGAAACAGCATGCCTCGCTTGGAATCAACTACCTTTGGAGTTTTCTTTACCTTTTATTCTCTCAATGCTACAGTTGTTTGAACAAACACTGGCCATTAATAATTCAAGTGGCCCTGCTTCATCCCATGTTAGGTGCCTTAATTAGCTTCCCTCTGGGTCATGTTTTTTGTCTCCTGCTGGGTGTTCCTGAATGCAGGACCAGGTGGGTAGTCTGGGAGGACTCTTGTGTTTCCTTACTGAACTCCACAAAGATTATTGCTTTTAGTGTATTTAGGCTCTGTAGGATAGTTTTGCTCTTGGTGCTCTCTGAAAGACATCGTGCCTATTCCATTTTTCACTGATTTAAAAACGTACATACATACTCTAGAGACAAAATAAAGTGGGAAGAGAATCAGATTCTTTCCAATTTTTAAAAATTCCTTCAGAGAGGATGTTTATTGATTTTTGAGAGGAGAGAGAAAGAGATCCATGCAAGAGAGAACCAGTGATCAGTTGCCTCCCTTATGTGTTGTGACTGGGAATCAAACCCAAACCTGGGTATGGGCCCTGACAGGGAATCAAACCCACAGCCTTTTGGTGTACAGGATGGCACTCCAACCAACCGAGCTACCTGGCCAGGGTCCCCAATTTTTCCGAAGCTAAACTAACCAAGAAAAAATTGTGATGTCTTCAATTTTATGTTTGGTAGGATAACAGAGTAGAAGATGGTCTAGCATAGATTTTACTCTGTGCTTTAAACCCAGTCATCTCAACTTTTGTGGTCACTGCTTTTTCATCTATAAAGTCAAAGGATTACATTAAATGAACCAATTCTAAGGCCCCTTTTGGTTCTAACATTCTAGGGAACTATGCTACACAAATCTCAAAGGCTTTTAGAGAAATGAAACTGTTCTAATCCAATGGTGGATTTTGACTTGATTAATATAAGGTCACTAGAAACTGGAAAGACACAAGGAGAGGTCCTTCATTTTTCCTATGAAAAGGAGCTTACCCATGGGTTTTCTGTGTGAAACGTTTTAACATAAGTCAAGTAAAAGAGAAAATGGCAGAAGAGACAAAAAGGGACTTACACTATATAGTAGCACAAATGATTTTATAATTTTCACAATAATTCTATAAGGTAGACATTATTATTTCTACTAGACAGATGAGAAAACTGAGGCCTACAAGGGTTCAATAAGGCTAAGTCAATTGCCTAAGAACTGTTCTAGTCCAATAGTGGATTTTAACTTGACTAATATAAGGATCTGAGACACAATAAGTAAGTTGTGTATCTCAAATTCATCCAATTTTTTTCTGATTCCAAAGTTTCTATTGCAAACAAAACAAAATACTACAAGAACAAATGCCATTCCTCCAACTTGAATTTATTACCAACATTAATGCAAGTGACTCTATAAGAAATTCTGAGTTATGGGTACAAGGAGAGGAGTTGCCTCATTTTTGTAGTAGATGGTCTTTCAAGAGTCTTTTCCAAGTCTTCATGGCACATCCAGCTCATTACTGCTATAGAACATGTCTGTCCAATCAAACTATATCTTTATCATCATCATCATCACCATCATGGTCACATGTGAAGTATGAATACAAGTTTCCCACTATCCATACTCTGAAGATCGCCCTCTTTTGCTGTGTAGGCAAATGTAGATACACTGGCTAGGGCTGGGGCTTGGGGGCTGGACTATATGAAAGATGATGTGTGATTTTGGTTAGAAACATCATGCTCTTCTTAAGTAGTTGAGAATACTTGATTTCAAGGAATAGGAAACCACTTAAACAATGTAAAACAAAAATGGAAATCTATCATAAAGATGGGGAAGGGGGGCTCACGGACACAAAGCAACACAGCCGAGCCTTTGGAATGAGCTGGAATGAGGAACGTGCACAATGACAGGAATCTAGGGGACCCGCCCTGGGCCTCTCAGGTGTGTGCTTTGTTCTGTTCCTCTGCTGTGTGTGTCCGCATCGGCCTACGGGCTCTCTTTGCAGACAGTCACATGGCAGAAAGGATCTGGGTCTGGTCCACAGGGGTAACTTCTATTCTCCATCCCGTGAAAAGAATTCTCAATGGTCCAGTTTGGGACTGATGCTGAGTTAATTATAGCATTGGTCCCAATTCTTTACTACCCTTCCAAAGAATTATCTAAAATCGTTGTATGGCCTCTTGGAGGACAGATGGCATTGAGGGCACTGTTATAGGATATTGGAAGAATGCTGTGTACTGGTAAACTTTTTGTAAGAGGATCGCCCGTGGTAATCTGGAAAACAGGATGTTCCTAAGCATTGGGTTAGCCAGTTGTAGAGCAGAATTTGACAATGTGAGCTGGTTGCTATTAGCTTTATTTTGGTAAAGTAGTAAAGAAAGAGATGAGCTCAGGAAAGAAGGTTTGCAGACAGATTCACATAGACATCGAGTGCCTGGGACTTTCAGGGTTGGAAAATGAAATTGCTTTTAACCATTTCAAAGTGTGGCACAGCCTTAGGGCTGAGGCCAAATCCTGAGCGGTATCACTAAGATCAAATATCAGAGCAGGTAAATGTCACAGCCTTTGTTAACATTTTTGAAAAGACTAAGGTATTACTGACTAGATCCTTTTATCCAGACAAAAGTGTTGTTAGAAATATTTAAAATGTGGTCCCACCTATGCCCTAAGTAGCAGATGTGACTGGTGCCCCACCCAGAGTGCCTTGCCCTCAACGCCCTGCTGCTGCAGGTGTTGGCTGCTAATGGCTCACACCTGTAACTCATCTCCACCTGACTGTCCTTGGCTGACCAGAGCTATCCTGCACTCCCTGCAGCCTATAGCCTATATCCTATTATCTCGTGGCCTTTCCACAAATAATTCCCAATGATCCCAAATGTAAAATAAGAAGGCAGAGCTTAAAATGGAAACTTAGATCAGCTCTAGAAATTCAATCATCAGTGACTGGAAAAGTGACCTTGTTTTATTATTTATTGAACATATGGTAATATCCAAGAAAGATGGTCCCACAGCATTTAAGCAACATTCCTTCATGTGATGCAGATAAAAATGATACCCGAATCACAGGCATCATCCTTTCTTCTATCTTCCCCTGGCACTTTTGCTGAAGTTTGAGTGAGAATAGGGAAAGTGCAGCATATTACCTTACATAGAACACTCATTACAAAGGCAGCTCACAAAGCCTCGGTGACTGTAACAAAAGGCAACTGATATGAATAGCAAGCAAGGACAGTCATTATTATCCAAACTATCTTGACAGGTGAGTGCGGCTGACCTTTCAAGGCAGAGCCCTGGAAATTGTACGAGGGGACACACGGCAGGCAGTGGCTCTCTTTAGCTCTAATTGGGTCGCAGGTTCTCTCACTCTGTCACCACCTGCCTCCCAGGGGCAACCGATGTGACGAAAGACCATTGCTCCCAGGAGCTCGCTTAGCAAGGGCTGTGCAGGGCCTTCCCAATCTGGTCCCCAGTCCAAGCTGTCTAGCTTCCTAGCTCATGTCTCTGCCCCTCCCTGGATAATATTTTGACTCCTCTCTTGGTTTATTTCCTCCTGGACAGTGAATGCACTATTACATCATGTCATTCATTTGCTTTCTCTGTGGTCAAATCATTGTTCAGGGTCAAAGATACCTAATGTAGCTCTTTAAATGGAACAAAGTGAGCCTTCTTCCAGGCCCGGTTGGAATGTTGCCCACCACTTACAGCCTTTTTGATGACTTTGCATTATATACAGGATAACATCCAACATCTCTTCCATGGTTTGCAGTGTCCTGAATAATTGACTTTGGCTTCTTTTTCACGTATCATCTCATGATATCCGCCCATGTCTCACAAGAATCTAACCACACTGCCTCTTCCAGTTCCTCAAAAGCACGAAGACTCAGGGCCTTTGTCTATCCCATTCTTTCAACCTAGAACAAGTTTCTCCCTGTTGCTCATCTGTCCAATAGTCATTGCTCCTCCTGATAGCTTAGTGACACTTAGACGCAGCCTTGCAGGGTGTTGGGAGTGTGTGCTGCACAGGCAGAATGCCTGGACTTCTACCACTTACAACATTTGACCTTGGGAAATTTGCTTAACCTCTCTAGGCATTGGTTTCCTCATCTATATAATGGAAATAATAATGGTAAGTACCTCAGAGGGTTGTTAAAAGGCTGAAACAGATAACCTGAGGAAGGCTGGGGAAATGGCAATGGTGGCATGGTCTTGTAATTTCCTCAGGCACATCCATAAAACTAAACAGAGCAGGTAGGCAGGAAAAAACACACCAACTTCCTCAAATCTAGAGTTCACATCTAC